>CM075755.1:9520283-9545283 GCA_037974335.1 Prionace glauca | reverse complement strand
CAGGTGGAACTTCAGGAAGGTATTTCCACCTGAGAATGTTCCAGAGTCCTGGAGACAACTGTCAGCTGTTCCACCTGTGAGATGGTAAGATTGGGGTTCTTCCGAGGCTGGGTGTGAAAACGGAGCCAGCTGCACCTCAGACCCCCGGGGTATAAACGTTTCTGTTCAGTGTTACAGAGCAGCGAGGGGGCAACCTGCGGGTCTGGGGGTGGGGGGAGTGGGGGGGGGGGGGGGGCATCTGGGTTCTGGGTGCGCCCCACCAGACGTTGCGTTGACGGTTCCCCACGCGCGGGGCTGCCACATTCCCCGGAATCCCGTCCGTGTAGCTTTCCTCCTTCCAGAGCGACTGAAGTGATTCGCACGTAAAGCCAGTGAAGTGGGGTGCGCGCTGGTCACCCACGGGTGAGAGAGCCGTGCTCTCCCTCCGCGTCCAAAGCGTTAACACGTCTTCAGTTTTTAACATTTTAGGAGTTCTACTAATTTATAAATGATGAAGCGTTTCCTGTAACCCGTTGTAAAATATTGGGCGTGTATTTAATCTTATTCACGGGGTCAGGTTTACTGAAGAAGTCCCATTTCAACCTTGTGAGATGAAGGGGGAGCCACTCACACAGCCTCGATCACTGAGGAAAGCTTCATCACATCAGTGTGTGACTTTTACCAGAGGATTGGCAGCTGTGTGTCTTTATTTATTTATTCACAGTTTATGGGTTTATCAGGCCAGGTTTCGTTTGACCTATAAGCTTCCTGCGTCTAATGAGGCACCAAGCAAACACAGAATGCCTATATATGTCTATAAAAGCTAGAAGTCTGAAATTAAAACAGAAAGTGACGGGGAAAGCTTAGCATTTATATGGGAATTAGGAGCAGAAGTCGACACATTCAACCCCACAAGCCAGCTCAGTCTCTCCCTAGTCTCCAATCCACCTCCCCACCACGTTTTTATCAGAAATATATCCGTCTCCTTCTTGTAACCTCTCAATGATTCAGTCTCCACTGTGCCGGGGGGCAGCGAGTTCCACAAATTCGCCCCCCCCCCCTCTGCGAGAAGTAGTTCCCCCTCATCTCAGCTTTAAATCGACCTCTTCTCAGTCCGTACCTGTAACCTCTTGTTCGAGATTGTCCCACAAAGGGAAACATTTGGCCGACATTTATTCTATCAATCCCTTTTAGTATTTTATGTACCTCGATCAGATCGCCCCCCTCATCCTCCTGAACTCCAGCGAGTACAAACCCCAACTGTTCAATCTCTCCTCACACCCTCATCCCCAGAATCAATCTGGTGAACCTTCCCTGACCTGCCTCCAATGCCCTCACACCCTTCCTCAAATAGGGAAACCAAAATTGGATACTCCGGATGTGGTCTCACCAACACCCTGTACAATTGCAACAATCTAAACCTCGTTGACATGTCAAAACCTTCTGAGGAGCTCAAAGGACAAGATTTTCCAGCTACAAGGCCCATCCGAGGTCACCAGATCTTTGCATGGTCCGTATCCTACGATTCGGGGTGGGAAAACTCTACCCAAAATGTCAACCCTGAGCTTTTCCGAAGTTGGCTATACTTAAATCTGTTCATTTATACCCTTCCCCCCCCTGCCTCCTCCCCCCGCCGTCTCCCAGGACAGGTTAGGTAGCTTGAGGAGCACTCAGACTAACAAGGAATCTCTCCTGATTCTCAACGTCCCTCATGGTAGAAGGGTCACACATCTACTGTGGTCATCGAGTCCTGAAGCGAGACTCGAACACAGGCCTTGTGGCTCAGAGGTAGGTTGCTAGGCCGACCCATCGCACGCTTCGAGCTGTCCTCCAGAAAGTGGTGGTGATGCTGTGGTCTGGTAAAGCATATTTTAATACAAGCAAATGGTTTGCCAAACCATGGTCATAGAGCAGTGTAAAGTAAACCACATTTCTGCAGGCCCAGAAACAGTTTTTTTTATGTATATTTGCTCGGGAGACGTGAGGCATCACTCGCTACATTTATTGCCCATCCCTAATTACCCTTGTTCAGAGTGACATTTGCGAGTCAACCATGTTGCTCTGGGTCTGGATTCACATGTAGGCCAGACCGGGTAAGGATGGCAGATTTCCTTCCCTAAAGGGACATTAGTGACCCAGATGGGTTTGCTGGAAAATCCAGTGGTTTTTTTGGCCGCCATCATAGAATCCCTACAATGCACAAGAGACCAATTGGCCATTAAATCTGCACTGACTCCCTGGCACAGCATCTTACTCAGACTCTCTCCCTGCTCTACCCTGTAACCCAAACATTTAGCATGGCCAAACCATCTAACCTGTACTTTGGACACTAAGGGGCAGTTTAGCACGGCCAATCCATCTAACCAGAATATCTTTGGACACTAAGGGGCAATTTAGCATGGCCAATCCATCTAACCAGAATATCTTTGGACACTAAGGGACAATTTAGCATGGCCAATCCACCTAACCTGCACATCTTTGGACACTAAGGGACAATTTAGCATGGCTAATCTACTTAAACTACACACTTGGGACTCTAAAGGGCAACTTAACTTTGCCAATCCATCTAACCGTGGGGCAATCCATCTAACCACTAAGGGGCAATTTAGCATGGCCAATCCACCTAACCTGCACATCTTGGGACACTAAGAGGCAATTTAGCATGGCCAATCCACCTAATCTGAACATCTTTGGACACTAAAGGATAATTTGGCATGGCTAATCCACCTAAGCTTACATCTTTGGACACTAATCGGCAATTTAGCATGGCCAATCCACCTAACCGGCACTACTTTGGACACTAAGGCGCTGTTTAGCATGACCAATTCATCGAACCAGAATATCTTTGGACACTAAGGGACAATTTAGCATGGCCAATCTACTTAAACTATACACTTGGGACTCTAAAGGGCAATTTAACATGGCCAATCCATCTAGCCCTCATACTTTTGGACACTAAGGGACAATTTAGCTTAGCCAATCCATCTAACCTACACATCTTTGTACACTAAGTGATAATTTACCTTGGCCAATCCATCTAACCAGTATATCTTTGGACACTAAGGGGCAATTTAGCCTGGCTAATCCACCTAAACTACACATCTTTGGACTGTGGGGGGAAAGGAAACCCATGCAGACATGAAGAGAGTGTGCCAACTCCACACAGTTACCCAAGGCCAGAATTAAACCTGGGTCCCTGGAGCTATAATGGCAGCAGTGCTAATCACTGTGCCACCGCACGGCCCGTTACTGAGTTAAACTGGCTTTCAATTCTCCAATTGTCATGGTGTGATTTGAACCCGCACGCTTTACTGGAATAGTACAGGACGTGATAAGGCCACACCTGGAGTATCGTCTGCAGTCTTTGGTGTCCTTGTCTAAGGAAGGATGCCCTTGCTATAGGGGGTTTACCAGGCTGATTCCTGGGATGGCAGGTCTGTCATATGATCAGAGATTAAGTTGTTTAAATTTCTACTCACTGGAGTTTCGAAGAGTGAGAAGGGATCTCAGGGAAACTTATATACTGTGCATAGCATCGGAGTAATCCAGGGAGAAAGGGTTATTCTCCGGGGACCCAGGTTCAAATCCCACCGTGACAGATTGTGAAATTGGATTTCGTAGAATCCCTATACTGCAGAAAGAGGCCATTCAGCCCATTGAGTCTGCACCAACCACAATCCCACCCAGTCCCTTTTCCCGTAACCTCACATATTTACCCTGCTAATCCCCGTGACGCTGAGGAGCACGGCCAATCAACCTAACCCTCATAACTTTGGACTGTGGGAGGAAACCGGAGCACCCGGAGGAAACCCACGCAGACACGGGGAGAACGTGCAAACTTTGCACAGGCAGTGACCCGAGCCGGGAATCGAACCCGGGTCCCTGGCGCTGCGAGGCCACCCACTGCTAACCCACTGCGCCACCTAACAGTTAAAAATAAGATTAATGATGACTGTGAAACCATAGAGGTAAAAGATGTTCTGCTTCAGTAATGCCCTTTAGGGAGGGGGATTTGCCTTCCCGAAATCTTACCGGGTCTGTCCTACATGTGGCTCTAGACCCACTGCCCCCCTGAAATAGCCAACAAAGCCACTCAGTTAGAGGGCAATTAGGGAATGGGCAGTAAATGAACAAACTAAAAAGAATCTGTAAATGATACAGGAAAGTGTAATTCATGAAGATTTCAGCGTGTTAATGATGAGGACATCATTGCTAATGTTTACAAAGACTCTCAGCCGTGACGAGAGGGCATTGACAAGATGAAAGAGTCAGAATGAAAGACTTGTCACTGAAGAATGTGGTTACACTAGAACTATCTTGCTGACTTGTTATGAACTGTGTGTTGAAATTCCCTTCTGATGTTTACAGCCCAAGTTGTGAAAGGTTGAGTTTTCACAAAGGCTTTGGAAAATACACCACGCCTTCCATCTCATCTATTACAATTCCAGTGTAATTGGAAAGCCACCCACTCACTCTCACACGCTGCTTAAAATCATTACCCAACCGCACTGATCGCTCACAGACACTGACTATTCCTATTTACACATTCTGTTCCATGGCGTTGCCACATGTGTCTCTGCACAATGTCTCCGTCTCGCTCATGTGCCGACGAGGAATTTTTACTCCTGTACTTGAGAGCCCATCGTATCATCACCCCTGAGGAAGCAGCAACTGGAGGCTGAGTCACAATAACAAAATACCCCTCACACATTCACACACTCACACTCACTCTCACACACTCTCTCACACACACACATTCACACACTCACACTCACTCTCACACACTCTCTCACACACACACTCTCACACACACACACTCACACATACTCACACTCACACACACTCACATACACACTCACACACACACTCACACATTCTCTCACACACACATTCTCACACACTCACACTCACATACTCTCACACACACACACACACTCACACATTCTCTCACACACACACTCTCACACACTCACATACTCTCACACACACACACACACACTCACACACACTCACACACACACTCACACTCTCACACACACTCACACTCACACTCACACACTCACACACACACTCACACACACACTCACACACACACTCACACACACACTCACACACACACTCACACTCTCACACACACACTCTCACACACACTCACACACACACTCACACTCTCACACATACACTCTCACACACACTCACACACACACTCACTCTCTCTCACACACACTCTCACACACACACTCACACACACACACTCACATACACTCTCACACACACACTCACACACACACTCACACACACACTCACACACACACTCACACACACACTCACACACACACTCACACACACACTCACACACACACACTCACATACACTCTCACACACACACTCACAAACACTCACTCTCTCTCACACACACACATACTCTCACACACACACACTCACAATCACTCACACACACTCACACACACACTCACACACACACTCACACACACACTCACACACACTCACACACACTCACTCACTCACTTACTCACACTCACACACTCACACACACACTCACACACTCTCTCACACTCTCACACACTCTCACACACTCTCACACACTCACAGACACTCTCACACACTCACACACACACACACACACTCACTCACACATATACACACATACACACTCATACACACACACTCACACACACACTCTTACACACTCACACACACACACTCACACACATACACACACACACACTCACACACACACAGACATTCACACAGACACACACACGCACACACAGATATACATTCACACACACACTCACACACACACAGAGATACATTCGCACATACATTCACACACACGCACACACTCACACATGCATACTTATTCATACTCGCACATACTCTCATACGCACATACATACACACACATACACACAAGACATACTCTCATTTACACATACACATGCTCACATGCACACTCACACATGCACACTCACACATGCACACACACACACATCCATACACACACACATGTACACACATACACACACATAATAACTTGCAGAGACCAAACAGACACACTCACACACACTTCACACCTACATCTTCTTCATCTTAAGCAGACTCCTGTGAGCGAGCATGACTTGCTGCACTCTGGTTTGATAGGTTCTGAGATGGATATCTTCTCTGCTTATTAGTGCCACCGGGGGCTATTGTGAGGTCTTGTGGCGCAGTGGGTTAGCTGCACTGCCTCTGAGCCAGAAGCTCTGGGATCGAGTCCCACCCCAGGACTTGACGACCAAGGAAGGTGCGTTCATAACGCATCAACCTCACAAAATCCTTCCAAACGTGCCAACAGCTGGTGGTGAGAGTGGCAGAGAGTCCACGCTTGATGTGGAGTGGTGCCCCCTCAAGCTATATAAGCCCCCTGGTGACAGACCAATGACCTGTTCTGGGAAAAACGCACCTTGTTAAGGGTGCAGATGAAAGTCTACAGCAATGATAGGGTGCACCTGAAGGGGCAGGTAAGATCCCAGTCTCTCCCATATTCCCATGGCACAGTACTGGAGCGACAGCGCAAATGTGATACTCAGGTGTCTGGAGGGTGATGGGAACTCACTGGGACATGACTGAACCAGTTTCAACCACCAGCTTATATCTAATACCTCAACAAGGCTTGGAGTGTATCATCGATTCCGATTAAATCTCACATGTTCTGTTTACTTTGCACGGATGGTTGGGGGGGTGGTGGGGTGGTGGGGGAGGGGGGGTAAATGACGACCTCTCCACAAACTCACACCTGAGCATTACACATCCGCGGTGATACATTTGAGTAGCGCCTTTATTCACGCAGAACAAAGGATAGAACATCAAGCCTGTGCCAGCGTTTCAGAACTCTTGCCGATAACAGGAGGCATGTGGTGACACAGAGCCCGTACCTCTGAGCTACGCATGGCAGGAAATAGCATCCTGACTGTTGCCCAGTGACCCCTTGGGTTGGCGCTGCCGGCACCTCGGATATCATTGTGAGCGCCCACACGGACAGGTGGCAGGCCTTGTGGCACACTGTGTGTTAGTGTCCCTGCCCCGACCCAGAATCACCCCGGGCTTGATGACTCGGGCAAGTCTGTTCATAATCTCATCGAATCATAGAACGCCTACAATACAGGAGAAGACATTCGGCCCATCAAATCTGCATCGACTTTCAAATAGGGCAACTTACCCAGGTTCTACCCCCGTAACCCCATTATTTATCCATCTAATCCTCCAAAACCACATATCTTTGAACACTAAGGGGCAATTTAGCATGGCCAATTCATCTAACCTGCACATCTTTGGACACTAAGGGGCAATTTAGCATGTCCAATCCACCTAACCTGCACATCTTTGGACACTAAGGGGCAATTTAGCATGGCCAATCCACCTAACCTGCACATCTTTGGACACTAAGGGGCAATTTAGCATGGCCAATCCACCTAACCTGCACATCTTTGGACACTAAGGGGCAATTTAGCATGGCCAATCCACCTAGGCGACACATCTTTGAACACTAAGGGGCAATTTAGCATGGCCAATCCACCTAGGCGACACATCTTTGAACACTAAGGGGCAATTTAGCATGGCCAATCCACCTAGGCGACACATCTTTGAACACTAAGGGGCAATTTAGCATGGCCAATCCACCTAGGCGACACATCTTTGAACACTAAGGGGCAATTTAGCACGGTCAATCCACCTAACCTGCACATCTTTGGACTGTGGGGGGAAACTGGAGCACCCGGAGGAAACCCACGCAGACACAGAGAGAATGGCAGACGCCACATTGACAGTGACCCGAGGTGTGAGTTGAACCCTGGACCCTGGCACTGTGAGGCAGAAGTGTTAACCATTCTATAGGATGAGATTATCCAGTTCCCAATCGGCATGTTCTCCTGAGGCGGGAATTGCTCACCAGTGATTGGGGCTGGATTTTCCAGTCCTGATGATGCCATTCATTCTCTGTTGAGATACTCTGTAGCTTATGAGGAGAGATTGAATAGACTGGGTCTGTACTCATTGGAGTTTAGAAGGCTGAGGGGGGATCTTATAGAGACTTACAAGATAATGAAGGGGCTAGATAGGGTAGAGATAGAGAGATTCTTTCCACTTAAACCAGAACTAGGGGGCACAGTCTCAAAAATAAGAGGGGGCAGTTTAGAACAAAGTTGAGGAGGAACTTTTTCCCTCAAAGGGTGGTGAATCTCTGGAATTCTCTGCCCGTTGAAGTGGTGGAGGCTGCCTTGCTGAATATATTTAAGACGCGGGTAGATAGGTTTCTGATAGACAAGGGGATTAAGAGTTATGGGGAGAAAGCGGGAAAGTGGAACTGATCCACTTCAGATCAGCCATGATCTTATTGAATGGCGGGGCAGGCTCGAAGGGCTGGATGGCCTACTCCTGCTCCTATTTCTTATGTTCTTACGTGTGTCAATGATTGTTACCTTACCTACACAGCTTCCATTCCTCGCTACTTGTCCGGGGGGGCAGGCAATGGAAGCGGCCAGGTGCAGACCCACCAGTTCACAGAGTAACAACACTGGAAGGAAAAGATAAGAGTCTGTGTTAGAATACAATGCTCGAACACGCCCAGAGTTAACTTTACGCGGGGGGGGGCGCGCGGGAGCCTGGAGATGACTCACACAGCTCAACCCACATTGCTTAAACCTCCACTGTGCTGCTGAGTAGTTATTGGAAGTGCCTTTGCCCCAGATTCCTCCCCCCCCCCCCCCCCCCCCGCCACAGAGCTGCCAGAATCATATAACTTTGTAACGTTCCCATTCCAACTTGAAAAGTGTTCATTTTCCCATTCCTACCTTGAGGATTGATAGAGTGGACGTTCAGAGACTATTCCCTCGGGTGGATGTAGCTGTTACTAGGGGGGCATAACTATAAGGTTCATGGTGGGAGATATAGGAGGGATGTGCGAGGCAGATTCTTCACTCAGAGAGTGGTTGGGGTGTGGAATGCACTGCCTGCTGTGATAGTGGAGTCGGACACTTCAGGAACTTTCAAGCGATTATTGTAAAGGCACATGGAGCACACCGGAATGATAGGGAGTGGGAATGGCTTGATCTTGGGTTTGGACATAGCTCGGCACAACATTGAGGGCCGAAGGGCCTGTACTGCGCTGTACTGTTCTATGTTCTATTGGTAGCCTAAGGCTATGGTCTTGGATTCCTTCCCTTTGTAAAGAGAAGCCTGAGAGGTGATCTAACAGAGGTCAGTAAGATGGATTTGATAGAGTAGACGTAGAGAAGACTCATGGGAAATTTGTACTGTCCTGACTATGTTAGGGGATTGTGAGTTCTACACAAAAAGAGAAAAGATGTGGCTCGCACGCGTAGATTCAAAGTAACAACAACAGATTTATTCTTGGAGCATTTTCCTGCACAGAGCGCAAACTGAAATGGCAGCCTGTGCAACACCCTAATGACATCACCATCAAATCATGTGATCAGCGCTTAAAGCAATCTGCAACCACTTAAGTATGCAATGAAAGTCTAAAACTAGGGGCCATAAAGATAACCATTAATAAATCCAACAGGGAATCAAGGGGAAACTTCTTTACTCTATCCTAACAGCACAGTGGATGCGCCTACACCACACGGACCGCAGCAGTTCAAGAAGGCGCCTCACAGCCACCTTCTCGAGGTCAATGAATGCTGACCTACCCAGTGAGGCACACATCCCATGAATCAGTGACAAAAAACTCAAAGGGCTGGACTGGCCAAGTGAAAATGCCCCTTAGTGTCCTGGGATGCGCAGGTTAGAGGGATTAGCGAGTAAATACGGGGAAAGGGCCTGGGTGGGATTGTTGTCAGTGCAGACTCGATGGGCTGAATGGTCTCTTTCTGCACTGCAGGGTTCATAAGAGGAACTCTCAGCAAGTCCGTGTGGGAGAATCGGAATAAAAGGGGATTTTGGGAAGCTGAGATCGGAGGGGGGAGAGTGGGAAATCTTTGATAACACCACTCGACAAAACTTTTGTTTGTGGGTGACGCCATCTTTAGCCAGATGGACGTTGATTGTTGCCTGTGGAGCAGTGATGGGTCTTCCTCATGAACTGCTACAGCTGATCCAGGAATGGAAGGCCAATGTGTGTTTTGTGACTCGGAGGTACTCGCTACCTCTGTGCTACTCGAAGGGAGGTCATTGGCTCATATCCGGCTTCCTGTTTGTTTCAGTTAGGTTAAGCTCTTGGTGTCTGTGGTTCTGGGGAACATGACCATGCTACAGAAGAGGCCCTCTTGCTCGATTAGTACCACTGACCACTCTTTAGCGTTGTGTGTTTTGTGGTAGGTTTAAGCGTGAGGGCTTCTGAGAAGCTGCAGCTTCTAAGCAGGGGCTGTGTTCACCTTTCCCCCCTACCCTCCATCCAAACCTACATTGCAAAATGACAGTACAACTCAAGGTTTTCACACAATACTGACACACTTGTACATAGTGTACAAAAAAACCCAGAAACAATCAAAGAACAAAGAACAGGAAACAGGCCCTTTGGCCCTCTAAGCCTGCACCAATCATGACGCCTGCCTAAACTAAAACCATACGCTCTTACGGAGTCCAAATCCTTCCATTCCCACCCTATTCATAAATCTGTCTAGTTGTCCCTTAAGTACCGCTATCACATCTGCTCCCACCATCTCCCTGGGCAGTGTGTTACAGACATTCACCACCCTCTGTGTAAAAAAACCTGCCTCGCACATCTCCTCTAAACTTTCCTCCACACCATTTCTCCACCCAAGTCTCCAACTGGTCACTATCTTACTGTATCCCCTGACAATCCTCTTCACTATCTGCAACTCCGCCAATTTATGTGTCATAGAAACCATAGAACATTACAGCTCAGAATCAGGCCTTTTGGCCCTCCTTGTCTGTGCTGAACCATTTTTCTTGCCTATTCCCACTGACCTGCACTTGGACCATCTCCCTCCTCACCCCCTCTCATCCATCAACCCGTCCAAGTTTTTCTGAAATGTATCCGGCAGCTCATTCCACACTCCCATCACTCTCTGCGTGAAGAATCCCCCACTAATATTCCCTTTAAACTTCTGTGAACTTACTAATCATCTTTACTGCGATAAGACTAGAAGACATAAGTGCAGAGCTGGGCCATTCGGCCCATCGACTACACTCCAACATTCAATGAGATCATGGTTGATCTGATGTGATACTCCTCAACTCCACTTCCCCGCCTTATCCCCATAACCCTCGATTCCCTTATCGATTAAAGGTCTGTCTGTCTCAGCCCTGAACAATCCAGCCCCCACAGCTCCCTGCGGGAAAGAATTCTACAGATTCACCACCCTCTGAGTAAAGAAATTCCTCCTCATCTCTGGCTTACTCTGAGATGCTGCCCTCTGATCCGAGACTCTCCCACAAGGGGAAACAGCTTCTCAGCATCGTCCCTGTCAAGCCCCCTGAGAATCCTGTATGTCTCAATAAGGTCGCCTCTCATTCTCCTAAACTCCAGTCATAAAATCCCTACGGCGCAGAAGGAGGCCATTCAGCCCATTGAGTCTGCACCGGCAACATTCCCACCTAGGCCTGATCCCTGTAACCCCACCTGTTTACTCTGCTAATCTCCCTGGTATTAAAGGGCAATTTAGTATGGCCAATCCACCTAACCCGCACATCTTTGGACACTAAGGGACAATTTAGCATGGCCAATCCACCTAACCTGCACATCTTTGGGCACTAAGGGACAATTTAGCATGGCCAATCCACCTAACCCGCACATCTTTGGACACTAAGGGGCAATTTAGCATGGCCAATCCATCTAACCTGCACATCTTTGGACACTAAGGGACAATTTAGCACGGCCAATCCATCTAACCTGCACATCTTTAGGCTCTAATGGGCATTAGCATGACCAATCCACCTAACCTGCATATCTCTGGAGTGTGGGAGGAAACTGGAGGAAACCCACGCAGACATGGGGAGAACGTGCAAACTCCAGCCTGACCAGTCATCCAAGGCTGGAAATCGAACCTGAGTCACTGGCACTGTGAGGCAGCAGTGCCAACCACTGTGGCACCATGCTACCCAATGAGTACAGACCCAACCTATGCAATCTCTCCATACCCAGCGACCTTCTCTGGATTGCCTCCAATGCCAATATATCTTTCCACAGATAAGGGGACCATCTACAAGATGCTCTGTAACATCTTACCAAAGATCCTCAGACAGCACCTTCCAAACCCATGACCACTTCCAGCTAGAAGGGCAAGGACAGCAGATGCATAGGGAACACCACCACCCGCAAGTTCCCCTCCGAGCCACTCGCCGTCCTTGAATTATATCACCATTCCTTCATTATCGCTGGGTCAAGATCCTGGAACTCTCTCCCTAACTGCACTATGAGTGTACCTACACCACAGGGGCTGCAGGAAGAAGGCAGCTCACCACCACCTTCTCAAGGGGCAATTAGGGGTGGACAACAACTGCTGGCCTAGCTAGCGACACCCAGACCCCATGAATAAATGTTTCAAAAATTTGCATGTACGCATCAATAGGCCTGCCAGCAAGGGATCAGATTAGAGCCAGTGCCTCACAGTGCCAGAGACCCCGGGTTCGATTCCCGGTTTGGGTCACTGTCTGTGCAGAGTCTGTATCTTCTCCCTGTGTCTATCTGATAATGCTCTGGTTAATAAGCTTTAAACTTAAGTCAGTGAAAGGGGAGAATTGAATGTTTTCTTTTCTGGATAAGGTTATCAGAACCTGGAACTCCTGAATGGAAGTGAGTTCTAACAACAGAAAGAATTTTTGGGCGTTTCTAGGCCCAGGCCTCACTGTTCCTGAGAAGGTGATATTGATTCAATTTATTTTTGTCACGTGTATTGTTTCTTGCACGCTATACAGACAGAGCATACTGTTCATAGAGAAGGAAAGGAGAGAGTGCAGAATGTACTGTTACTGTCGTAGCTAGGGTGTAGAGAAAGATCAACTTAAAGCAAGGTGCATCCATTCAAAAGTCTGACAGCATCAGGGAAGAAGCTGTTCTTGAGTCGGTCGGTACGGGACCTCAGATTTTTGTATCTTTTTCCCGACAGAAGAAGGTGGAAGAGAGAATGTCCGGGGTGCGTGGGGTCCTTAATTATGCTGGCTGCTTTCCCAAGGCAGCGGGAAGTGTGGACAGAGTCAATGGATGGGAGGCTGGTTTGCCTGATGGATTGGGATACATTCACCACCCTTTTGTAGTTCCTTGCGGTCGTGGGCAGAGCAGGAGCCCAGACCAAGCTGTGATACAACCAGAAAGAATGCTTTCTACGGTGCATCTGTAAAAGTTGGTGAGAGTCGTAGTGGGCGTGCCAAATTTCCTTAGCCTTTTGAGAAAGTGAAGGCGTTGGTGGACTTTCTTAATTATAGTGTCAGCATTGGGGGGAACCAGGACAGGTTGCTGGTGATTTGGGGACCTAAAAACTTGAAGCTTTTGACCATCCCCATTGATACAAACAGGGGATGAAGTAGGAATTGGGCTGACTTCTTGAACTGCTGCTCTCTGTGTGATGGAGACTTTGGTCAGTGACAGCTTGGTGAGTATTGAAGTTGGGGACTGTAACTCACTGATATGGGGGAAGTATTCAAGAAGGAAAGAGATAAGTGAATGCAGGAAAGGTTGGCAAAAATACACTACAGGCCAACAATTAGCTGGGTAGTTATTAACAGTGTGCATCTTGTTAAGCTTATTTATTAGTGTCACAAGTCGGTTTATATTAACTCTGCAATGAAGCTACTGTGAAAATCCCCTAGTTGCCACACTCCGGCGCCTGTTCGGGTTACACTGAGGGAGAATTTAGCACAGCCAATGCACCCTAACCAGCATGTTTGCAGGTACGATAGTGACTGTTAAGGGACATGAATAGGATGGGAATAGAGGGATATGGTCCTCAGAAGGATAAGGGGTTTTAATTCAGTCGGGTAGCCTGTACAGTACAGGCTTAGAGGGTCGAAGGGCCTGCTCCTGTGCTGTAATTTTCTTTGTCCCCCTGCCTTTCGGACTGTGGGAGGAAACCGATGGAAACCCACGCAGAGACAGGGAGAATGTGCAGCCTCCGCAAAGTCAGTGACCCAGGCCGGGAATCGAACCGGTGTCCCTGGCGCTGTGAGGTGGCGGTTACCAGCCGCTGTGCCGTCCATTGTTAGAGAATGCTCGGGGATTCGGAGTCGCTGGGGCAACAGGCGTGTTCTAACGTGTAGTCAGGGAGACCGTCTGTCCTGTTCTTTCCACCACATGGCTTAGCAGGACGGTCTCCCGCTCCTACCTCCTGGCACTGGCGTGTGTTGGGAGGATTTTGCCAGTTGTTGCTTCAAACTTATTTGGCCGCATTTGACCCATCAAAGTCTTGGAGCGTGGGATTCGAGTCCGCAGCTGCTGGCTCTGAATCATGGACCTTAAAGACTCTCACACAGAAAGACTCTCTTTAACGCTGCCACGACGTTTATTTTTAAATCACGTTTTAGACTTGATTGTTTAAGCGATGCCTGTCTAAGAATTTGTTTTGGCTGCACCGTTTTCCTACAAACGCACCAAGAGCAGAAGCGTGGTGACTCAGAGCCTGTCAGTTGGCACAATGTCAATGGGTTATCCACCCAGAGCATCAGGTGCCAGCTGTGTCAAGCGGGTGATCTTATTATAATCTCCCTCTGAGCTCAGCGAGGGGAGAAAGTACCGACCAACAGTGACGCGAGTTCAGGAAGTCTCAGATTGCTTTGATGATGAGAGCGGCAGTGTTTAGACGTGAACAACTGCAGAGTCTAAGAAGAAGGAGGCCCTGAGAGGCCATTTGGCCCAGCGAGTCTGCTATAATTACAGTGAGAAAGTTTATCTAAATAATTCAGCTACGGTAAATAATTTACACTCGATTTGCATTTGAACTCGGGGAGGTTTGTTCTGAAGTTGACGAGTCAACAACCACACAAGGTTAACGTACAAAGGTCAGTGAAATGCATAAAATATTGAGATATGTTCTACTGTTGCCATTGGCTGGAGATGCCTGGACAATGTATACTTTTACGATGTTCAGTATATTGCCACTTTGGGCCGGTTCCCCGTTATCTTTCACTATTCTAATTATTGCACTAAAACAATAAAAAAAAGGATGAACAGAGAGTTGGCGATGACCCAGGATTACCCCCCACTGCGGCGCTACACGTTCAAAGACTTCCTCAGTGAATTTCAAGTCATCTTTGATGGGTGGGTTAGCACCGCTGCCTCACAGCGCCAGGGACCCGGGTTCAAATCCGGCCTCGACTCACTGCCTGTGTGGAGTTGACACATTCTCCCCGTGTCTGCGTGGGTTTCCTCCGGGTGCTCCGGTTTCCTCCCACACTCCAAAGATGCGCGGGTTAGGTTGATTGGGCGTGCTAAATTGACCCTCAGTGTCAGGGGGGGGGTTAGCAGAGTAAATATGTGGGGTTGTGGGAATAGGGCCTGGTTGCGATTGTGGGTCGGCGCAGACTCAATGGGCCGAATGGCCTCCTTCTGCTCCCTCTCTAATATACCTCTGTCCGAGGTGACCTCCTCCCCCGGAGGTGAATCCCCACTTTGCGTCCCAATTGGTCATCAGGTGATCGTTGCCCTTAAAGAGGCATTTACCCCACTCTCTCCTCGGGGGGGGGGGGGGAACGGAGTGTTCAGCATTCAGATAGGGAGTGGCTCGGGTACTCATACAAACTGGCCAGAACTCTCCGGCTGTTCACCCCCCCCCCCCCCACCCCCCCGGGCTAAATTGTCCCTTAGTGTCCAAAGACATGCTGGCTGTGCTAAACTCTCCCTCAATGTATGCGAACAGGCGCCGGAGTGGGGGATTATCACAGTAACTTCATCGCGGTGTTAATGTAACTCTTGCTTGCGGCGCTAATAAATAAATTTAAACTTAAAAGAAAGGCGCAGAAACAGGTGATCTGGGTTCTTATCGCCCGGCTGGGATCGTGCTGTGCACAGATTGCCAGTTACGCTTTCCCAACATTATAACACTGACTACACTTCCGAAGACACTGAACAGTTCAGCAGTTCTTGGGGTCACGTGAGGCTGTTGCCAGTTTTTAATCTTCAAAGCAAGCCTTTACTTGTTGGGTTAGTTAGATGGTAATGGATTGTGACTCTCAGGAGCAGTGGTATGCAGGAACAATGGTTTTGCAGTGTTGTTGAGTTAGTCACGGAGTGATGTATTGTGACTGCGATGAACTTCACCAGCGTTACAACAATGGGGTTACAGTACTCTGGAACACAGTCACTCAGCAACATCTCAGCGGTCTGTCCTTCATACAGTGAGCTGGGTTTTGCCTCACTCACTAACTAATGCAGCAAGCTACCTGTCGTGTGAGCACAATGGATTCCTATCTGCATCAGACTTACAAGAATTTAAACTTAAAATAACTTTGGGAGGTGCCGATAAGCTGAACAATGAAACAAACTCACATATCACTGCTGCTGCTAATAACACAAGTTTGCAGACCCGATAAGGTCTAAAAATCATGAGACTGTTTTCCATTCCTGTAAATTTCACGGCGTAATTAAATTCTAATGTGTGAGCAGTAAAGCTTTTGATGTGTGTAACACCATGTTTCCTTTATTTAGACAGGGATATGACTTACGCTGAAGGTTATATAGGCTGGTGTCGACACTGAGAAATGAATAAACACACAGTGCCAGGCACTTGTTAGGGTTGCGCACATGCGTTGACCCCTTGGGGACAACTTGCTATCTGCCATTCAGCCCTCCACGGGATGTCTGGGAGCTTAGTGCACAAGGTAAGCAAGCGAGTGTATCTCAATGAACAGAGTCCAAAACAGCAAGCGTGTACAGAATCTCTACAGTGCAGAATGTAGTGTTACAGTCATAGCTAGGGTCTATTCGTTTCATTAAGTCTGCACCGACCACAATCCCATCCAGGCCGTATCCCCCCCTGACCCCAGGAAGATGTCTGACAACAGAATATAGTATCAAAATAAATCGGCTGGACTTAAACCCGGTGTTCTTGCTGTGTTTACCCCAGTCCAACGCCAGCATCTCCACATCACCTCTAACCCCATGCATTTCCCCTGGCTAAACCCTCTGACGCTAAGGGCCAATTTAGCGCAGCCAATCCACCCTAACCAGCATGTCTTTCGGAATGTGGGAGCAAACCAGAGCACCCGGAGGAAACCCACACAGACACGGGGGGTGGGGGGGAATGTGCAAACTCCACACAGATAGTGACCCGAGATCGGAATCGAACCCAGGTCCCTGGCTCTGAGAGGCGGCTGTGCTAACCGCAGTCCATCACGCAAACCAGCCTCCCATCCATTGACTCCGTCTGCACTTCCCGCCGCCTTGGGAAAAGCAATCAACATCATCAAGAACTCCAAGCATCTCAGATTTTCTCTCTTCCACCTTCTCCTGTTGGGAAAAAGATACCAAAGTCTGAGGTCACGTATCAACCGACTCAAGAACAGCTTCTTCCCTGCTGCTGTCAGACTTTTGAATGGACCTACCTCGCATTAAGTTTTTCTGCACCCTAGCTTTGACTGTAACACTACATTCTGCACTCTCTCGTTTCCTTCTCTATGAACGGTATGCCTTGTCTGTATAGCACGCAAGAAACCACACTTTTCACCGTACGTTAACACGTGCGACAAGAATAAATCAAATCACATCGCATCTCTGAGAATAATGTTTAATCAGATGCAGGAAGTGAAATAATGAACAGGAAAGAAATTGAATCGTGGCAGAGGGATTAAAAAGAAGCCAGTAAGAAAGCGTGTTATTTAGTTTGTTTTGAAAACCTTCAAGAGCAATGAAAAGTTGAAAGAATGAGACTTCATTATTGTTGGCAAAATTAATAAACTAAAACAAATAAACTGGGGGGCAAATTAAATGGGGCAGCCCATTAAAAAGGAGAACTGTCCCAAGCAAATAAAAAGTGTGAAGGAAACTTAAAAACATCAAAGCAAAATGTGATTAAAAGGGTCAATCACACAGCCCAGCCCCTGCGGTGCCCAGCGGGCATGGAAGGTCTCGATGATGCACGTGGATTCCACATGCTCCCTGCCCAGGGATACCCGGCTGCGAGTGTAAGTGTAGAGGGCAGAATGCTGCATTTACCCTCAGTTACCCGGACTTCTTCACGGTGAGTTTGTCCAGACCCGGGGGCAGGTTTTTTTCAAAAGTTTATTTATCATCGTGACAAGTCGGCCTACATTGACACTGCGATGAAGTTACTGTGAGAATCTCCCAGTAGCCACACTCCGGCGCTTGTTCGGGCACACAGAGGGAGAAATTTAATAAGGCCAATGCGCCCTAACCTGCACATCTTTGGACACTAAGGGGCAATTTAGCATGGCCAATCCACCTAACCTGCACATCTTTGGACACTAAGGGGCAATTTAGCATGGCCAATCCACCTAACCTGCACATCTTTGGACACTAAGGGGCAATTTAGCATGGCCAATCCACCTAACCTGCACATCTTGGGACACTAAGGGACAATTTAGCATGGCCAATCTATCTAACCTACGCGTCTTTGGACACTAAGGGGAAATTTAGCATGGCCAATCCACTTAAACAGCATGTCTTCTGGATTGTGTGAGGAAACCGGGGGAAACCCACGCCAACGCGGGGAGACAGGCAGTGACCCAAAGCCGGGAATCGAACCGGGTAGCAGACGCTGTGAGGCAGCAGTGCTAACCACTCTGCCGCCCCTATCCTCCAGTTAAAAAGTCTCACGTCTTTCCCAATCTAACCACCAACACCAGCTCACCCTGCGTGCTGTTAGCTAAGAGATGTTGCGAGGGTGTGCTGGCGCTTCTAAGGAAGGGTCTTGTAGGTTGGGCTTAAAGGCTGGATGCTTTTTCTGATAAATTTTTCTGTTTGTGGACAGGGCGTGGTGAATAGCAAACATCCCAGGAGCAATCCCAAGAGATCTGATGTGCTGCATGCTATTTTTGTGGTTGTATGTATTTTCAGTACAAAATAGAGAAGTGCTTCGAATAAAGGTTTCCTCTTTATTTGTCACAATCCTTCCCCCCCCCCCCCCCCCGCCACCTCACCTCCTTCTCCACTGAACTACAAGAAGCAGCAAATATTGGTGGAATAATTCCAAGCTAAATTACTGGGCGGGGAATCTCATGGGATGGGCAGAATGCTGCTTTTAAACTCTGCCGAGAAAGAAGCTGAAATTTCCCTTCCAGTCCCGCCAAATTTCCATCCAGTCCCGTTGACAGTAAACAGTCCCCCCCCCCCCCACCCCCCCAACCACCACCACCAATCCCCCCTCTGTCACAGATTTCCAGAGAGTGCGAACAACAGACAAAACTCCAACAAAACTCCAACAGTAAAGAAGGCAAGTATTACGTTGGTCTTCATAGTGAGAAGATTTGAGTGTAAAGATAGGGATGAAAGCCCCACCAATGCTTCCACTTTCTCAGAGGACTAAGGAAATTTGGCATGCCCGCTCCGACTCTCACCAACTTTTACAGATGCCCCATCGAAAGCATTCTTTCTGGTTGTATCACAGCTTGGTGTGGGCTCCTGCTCTGCTCAAAACCGCAAGGAACCACAAAAGGTTGTGAATGTAGCCCAATCCATCACACAAACCAGCCTCCCATCCATTGACTCTGTCTACACTTCCCACTGCCTCGGCAAAGCAGCCAGCATCATTAACCCAACGCACCCCGGACATTCTCTCTTCCACCTTCTCCCATTGGGAAAAAGATACAAAAGTCTGAGGTCACGTACCAACCAACTCAAGAACATCCTCTTCCCTGCTGCTGTCAGACTTTCGAATGGACCTGCCTCGCATTAAGTTGATCTTTCTCTACACCCTAGCTATGACTGTGACACGACATTCTGCACTCTCTCCTTTCCTTCTCTATGAACAGAATGTTTTGTCTGTGTAGCACACAAGGAACAATATTTTTCACAGTGTGTTAATACATGTGACAATAATAAATTAAATCAAATATCAAAGTTTTGCTGCAATTGTACAGGGCGTTGGTGAGGCCACAACTAGAGTATTGTGTGAGGTTTTGGCCACACCTAGAGTATTGTGTGAGGTTTTTATCTGAGGAGGGATATCCTTGCTATAGAGGGAGTACAGCGAAGGTTTACCAGGCTGATTCCTGGGATGGTGGGTCTCTCACATGAGGAGAGACTAAGTCGATTAGGATTATATTCACTGGAGTGAGAGGGAATCTCACAAAAACTGATAAAATTCTAACAGGATTAGACAGGGTAGATTCAGAAAGAATGTTCCCGATGGTGGGGGGAATCCAGAACGAGGGGATCATAGTTTGAGGATAAGGAGTAAACCTTTTAGGACTGAGGTGAGGGGAAATTTCTTCACCCAGAGGGTGGGGAATGTGTGGAATTCACTCCCACAGAAAGTAGATGAGGCCAAACTTCTTGGGGCTAAAGGAATCAAGGGATATTTTAAAGTTTATTTATCAGTGTCGCAAGTAGGCTTACATTAACACTGCAATGAAGTTACTGTGAAAATCCCCTAGTCACCACATTCCGGCGCCTGTTCGGGTACACCGAGGGAGAATTCAGTATGGCCAATGCACCCTAACCAGCACGTCTTTCAGAATGTAGGAGGAAACCGGAGCACCCGGAGGAAACCCACGCAGACACTGGGAGAATGTGCAGATCCCGCACAGTCAGTAATCCGAGCTGGGAATCGATCCCGGGTGCCTGATGCCACCTATTAGGATCTGGGGATGGGCTATGGGATCTAGGAGGGAGGGTGGGGAAGACAAGATCAGGATAACTAGGGGGCACAGCCTCAAAATAAGGTGGGGGGGGCACTTTAGAACGGAGTTGAGGAGGAACTTCTTCACTCAAAGGGTGGTGAATCTCTGGAATTCTTTGCCGTTGAAGTGGTGGAGGCTGCCTCGCTAAATATTTTTAAGACGCGGGTTGATGGGTTTTTGATAGGCAAGGGGACTAAGGGTTATGGGGAGAGGGCGGGAAAGTGGAACTGATACACTTCAGATCAGCCATGATCTTATTGAATGGCGGGGCAGGCTCGAAGGGCCAGATGGCCTACTCCTGCTCCTATTTCTTATGTTCTTATAACAAATTTGGTGATCGGTTATGATCAAAATATCTTTCCGTTGAGCAAGCAAACAAAGAAAAATTTCCCCGGACGCGAGTTTTGAACGAGGAACATTGTGCTCAGAGTTAAGAGCGCTCTCTGCTGAGTCGCGTACAGTTCCCCACGTAGCGGCGGTGCACTGAATTCAGCCCTGGAGACGCACTGAAGGGCGTCACTCTGACTGGTTCCTAGAAATGCTAATTCTAGTTCGGAGATAGGCAGTCACGACCGGCAACTTATCGACGGCGAAGGGTGGCCGTGGGTTGAGAAAGGCGGGTTTGTTAGTTTCCGATAGGCAAGTCCGATCGAGCAGCAAGACTATCTCTGGGCTCAAGGCCAGGATCTCGGCCTTCTATCAGCACAGCACATTGGGTCAGATAGAGCCCAACACAACACGATGGCAAGGCAGGGATGGATTGGGTGGAGCAGGAGGTCTCTGGGGGATAGGCTCTGAGCTCCACTGATAGCGATTGCCCACTCGCTCTGTGGAGGGAGGGGAGGGGAGGGGGAAGGGGCCTTCACCCTCCCACCCCAGAGAAATCCTTCCCCAAAGCAGCAATGCCCTGGCAAATGGACCAGCTAGGAATAAGTAGTAACTACATTTTAATGAATTTATTGAGTAGATATTCGGGATTTTAGGCCGGAATTTTACCATCCCGCCCGCCACTGGAATTGGAGCGGGCGA
The DNA here is from genome assembly GCA_037974335.1 of Prionace glauca. Classification (NCBI taxonomy): domain Eukaryota; kingdom Metazoa; phylum Chordata; class Chondrichthyes; order Carcharhiniformes; family Carcharhinidae; genus Prionace; species Prionace glauca. The sequence continues at coordinate 9,523,503 of CM075755.1, read as the reverse complement.
GGGGCCGGAAAGGTCCGTTGACAGCGGCTGGGATTTTCCGGTTTCGGAATGAGCGAGGCCTGAAAATCCCACCCGTTGAGTCATGGAAACGGGCCCTTCGGCCCAACCCATCCATGCCGACCAGCATTCCCAAACTGAACTAGTCCCGTGTTTGGTCTAATCCCTCTGAACCTTTCCCATCCATGTACCTGTCCAAATGTCTTTTAAATGTTGTAATTAATTGTACCCGCCTCTACCACCTCCTCTGTGGGCTGATTCCATGTACCGATATGTGCCCCTCAGGTCCCTTTTAAACCTCTGCCCTCTCACCTTAAAACCTCTGCCCTCTAGTTTTGGACTCCCCTACCCTGGGGAGAAAGACCTTGGCTATTCACTTAATCCATGCCCCTCATGATTTTATAACCCTATATAAGGTCAACCCTCATCCTCCTACACTCCAGGGGAAAAATTCCCAGCCTATCCAGCCCCTCCTTATAACTCAAATCTTCCCATCCCTTGTAAATCTATTCTGCAACCTTTCCAGTTTAATAACGTCCTTCCTTTAGCAGGAATTGTGTGCAGTACTCCAAATGTGGCCTTACCAATGTCTTATCCAGTTGTGACACAACGTCCCAACCCCCCTGTACTCAATGCTCTGACTGATGAAGGTGGGGTAGTATAGAGAACGTCCCGTGAGTGGCCTCGCCAATAGCCCTCCTGCGACAGATAAATCTCTTTTGCCCTCGTTCCAGTTCTGCTGTCACGCGTGATGTCCAATTGGTGCACAGCAGGATCCCACAGAACAGTAAACACAAACATGGCCACGTGTGTTGGCCATGCTGGCTGAGTGGGAAATAGCAGCCAGGAATTTCCCCCGCACTTCATTCACGTTGTACCATTTGCGTCTGTGTGGGAGTTCTTGGGAGCAGACCAGAAGCTCCGGGTTCAATTCCAGGGCCAGGACCATGGGAGGAATGTTCAGAGCTCGGTTTAACCGGCTAACAATCGGCTCAGGAACCTTCCCATCTATTCATAAGAACATAAGAAATAGGAGCAGGAGTAGGCCATCTAGCCCTTCGAGCCTGCCCCGCCATTCAATAAGATCATGGCTGATCTGTCGTGACTCAGCTCCACCTTCCCGCCCTCTCCCCATAACCCTTAATCCCCTCTCTTATCAAAAACCCATCAACCCGCGTCTTAAAAATATTTAGCGAGGCAGCCTCCACCACTTCAACGGGCAGAGAATTCCAGAGATTCACCACCCTTTGGGTGAAGAAGTTCCTCCTCAACTCTGTTCTAAACCGCCTCCCCTTTATCTTGAGGCTGTGCCCCCTAGTCCTACTGTCTTTTTTGAGCGGGAAGAGTCTCTCCACCTCTATCCTATCCATCCCATTCATCATCTTATACGTCTCAATGAGATCTCCCCTCATTCTTCTAAACTCTAACGAGTACAAGCCTAGTTTATTCAGCCTCTCCTCATAGCTCAATCCCCTCAACTCCGATATCAGCCTAGTAAACCTCCTCTGCACTCCCTCCAAGGCCAAAATATCTTTGCGCAGGTGCGGCGCCCAAAACTGCACACAGTACTCCAGCTGCGGCCTCACCAATGCCCTATACAGCTGCAGCAAGACCTCCCTACTTTTATATTCAATCCCCCTCGCTATGAAGCCCAGCATCCCATTCGCCTTCCTGACCACCTGCTGCACCTGCAGGCTGGGTTTAGGCAATTTAATTCAAGTTAGGCTGGCATCATGATGGGTGCAGGTTTGGAGTGCAGGAGGAGGCCATTCAGCCCAGCGAGTCTGCACCAACAACAATCCCACCCATCCCTGTAACCCCATTCATTTACCCTAGCTAGCGACCCCCCCCCCTCCACCCCCACCCCCATAGATGCTAAGGGGCAATACAACATGGCCAATCCACCTAACCTGCACGTCTTTTGGAGTGTGGGAGGAAATCGGAGCACCCGAAGGAAACCCGCGCAGGTATGGGGAGAAACTCCACACAGACAGTGACCCGAGGCCGGGAATCGAACCCGGGTCCCTGACGCTGTGAGGCAGCAGCGCCACCCTGATGCTTGACAATCACCCAAACAACCTCTCTCCTCATTTCCAATAGTTTTATATCTGCTAAGTAGAAATATTCAAGTAAAATGATAAGAGAAATATTGGGTGGGATTTTACGGCCCTCTCTCGACTTGGGCCGAATGGCCTCCTTCTGCGATTCTATTATACCATAAAACCCCACCCAGATCAACGGACTTTCTCATTGTCTGCCCCTTGCCTGCTCCGATTCCCATGGTGGGCATGTGTGTGTGGCACGGTGACACAGTGACCCAGGGACCCGGGTTCGATTCCCGGCTCGGGGTCACTGTCTGTGTGAAGTTTGCACATTCTCCCCGTGTCTGCGTGGGTTTCCTCCGGGTGCTCCGGTTTCCTCCCAGACTCCTGAAAGACATGCTGCTTAGGGTACATTGGCCGTGCTAAATCCTCCCTCAGTGTAATCCAAATAGGAGTGTGGCGACTAGGGGATTTTCACAGTAACTTCATTGAGGTGTGAATGTAAGCCTTACCTGTGACACTAATAAATAAATAAGCAAAGAAGATAGGAGCAGGAGGAGGCCATTCTGCCCTTCGAGCCTGCTCTACCATTCATCACGATCATGGTTGATCATCCAACTCAATAGCCTAATCCTACTTTCTCCCCATAACCTTTGATCCCATTTGTCCCAAGTGTTATATCCAGCCCTCTTGAATCCGCTCAACATCAAGTTTAGGAGTTGGGAGGTAACGTTGCAACTTTATAAGACCCTTGTCAGACCCCACTTGGAGTACTGTGCACAGTTCTGGTCGCCTCACTACAGGAAGGATGTGGAGGCTGTTGAGAGGGTGCAGAGGAGATTTACAAGGATGTTGCCTGGACTGGGAGGCATGCCTCATGAGGATAGGTTGAGGGAGCTGGGACTCTTCTCCCTGGAGAGACGAAGGTTGAGAGGCGAACCTGATAGAGGTTTATAAAACGTTGAGAGGTATAGATAGGGTGGATTCGCGGAGGCTATTTCCCAGGGCTGAAATGGTCGCTACGAGAGGACACAGGTTTAAGGTGCTGGGGAGCAGGTACAGAGGAGGTGTCAGGGGTAAGTTTTTCACTCAGAGGGTGGTGAGTGAATGGAATCGGCTGCTGTCAGTGGTGGTAGAGGTGAACTCGCTGGGGTCTTTTAAAAGATTTCTGGATGAGTATA
>CM075755.1:9497783-9515283 GCA_037974335.1 Prionace glauca | reverse complement strand
TCACAGCGCCAGGGACCTGGGTCCCTCTACCCTTGGACACTCCACTGTCTGTGTGGGTTTCCTCCAGATGCTCCTGTTTCCTCCAACACTCCAAAGATGTGTCAGCTAAATTGTCCCTTAGTGTCCAAAGATGTGCAGGTTAGGTGGATTGGCCATGCTAAATTGTCTCTTAGTGTCCAAAGATGTGTAGGTTAGGTGGATTGGCCATGCTAAATTGTCCCTTAGTGTCCAAAGATGTGTAGGTTAGGTGGATTGGCCATGCTAAATTGCCCCTTAGTGTCCAAAGATGTGCAGGTTAGGTGGATTGGCCATGCTAAATTGTCCCTTAGTGTCCAAAGATGTGCAGGTTAGGTGGATTGGCCATGCTAAATTGCCCCTTAGTGTCCAAAGATGTGCAAGTTAGGTGGATTGACCATGCTAAATTGTCCCTTAGTGTCCAAAGATATGCAGGTTAGCATAGAACCCTACAGTGCAGAAACAGGCCCTTCGGCCCATCGAGTCTGCACCGAACACAATCCCACCCAGACCCTATCCCCATATCCCTACACATTTACCTGCTAATCCCTGTAACCTACACATCCCAGGACACGAAGGGGCAATTTTAGCATAGCCAATGAACCTAACCCGCACATCTTTGGACTGTGGGAGGAAACCGGAGCACCCGGAGAAAACCCACGCAGACATGAGGAGAATGTGCAAACTCCACACAGGCAGTGACCTGAGCCGGGAATCGAACCCAGGACCCTGGAGCTGTGAAGCAGCAGTGCTAACCACTGTGCTACCGTGCCGTTAGGTGGATTGACCATGCTAAATTGTCCCTTAGTGTCCAAAGATGTGCAGGTTAGGTGGATTGGCCATGCTAAATTGTCCCTTAGTGTCCAAAGATGTGTAGGTTAGGGTGGATTAGCTGTGGCAATGCATGGGGTTATGGGGAGAGAGTAGGGAGTAGGATGCCCTTTCAGCGAGTCATTGCAATCTCGATGGGCTGAACAGCCTCCTTCTGCTCAGTCGGGATTCTATGGAAGCGTGGACTTATGCAAAAAATGTCCACTTGCGTCAGGAAGATGAGGGTGAGACACAGGTTTACCCTCCAATTCGATTTCCAAGTTTGCTGACGACACCACCATAGTGGGTCAGATCTCAAACAATGATGGGACAGAGAACAGGAATGAGATAGAGAATCTGGTGAACTGGTGCGGCAACAATAATCTCTCCCTCAATGTCAACAAAACGAAAGAAATTGTCATTGACTTCAGGAAGCGTAAAGGAGAACATGCCCCTGTCTACATCAACGGGGATGAAGTAGAAAGGGTCGAGAGCTTCAAGTTTTTAGGTGTCCAGATCACCAACAACCTGTCCTGGTCCCCCCCATGCTGACACTATAGTTAAGAAAGCCCCACCCATGCCTCTACTTTCTCAGAAGATAAGGAAATTTGGCATGTCAGCTACAAATCTCACCAACATTTACAGATGCCCCACAGAAAACATTGTTTCTGGCTGTGTCACAGCTCGGTCTGGGCTCCTGCTCTGCCCAAGACTGCAAGGAACTTCAAAAGGTCATGAATGTAGCCCAATCCATCACACAAACCAGCCTCCCATCCATTGATTCCATCCACCCTTCCCACTGCCTCGGCAAAGCAGCCAGCATAATTCAGGACCCCATACACCCCGGACATTCTCTCTTCCACTTCTTCCATCGGGAAAAAGATACAAAAGTCTGGGGTCTCGTCCCAACTGGCTCAAGAACTTCTTCCCTGCTGCCGTCAGACTTTTGAATGGACCTACCTCGCATTAAGTTGATCTTTCTCTACACCCTAGCTGTGACTGTAACTGCACTGCACTGTCTCCTTTCCTTCTCTATGAATGGTATGCTTTGTCTGTATAGTGCGCAAGAAACAATACTTTTCACTGTATGTTAGTACTAATAAATCAATTTGAGGCAGTAGTTAACGGCTTCCAGGCGAGGCGGGGATGGACCTGGTGAGGTGGAATCCCAAAAGGGAACAATGTTCTGGTGAAAATCTGACACTTGCTAACATGGGAACTCTAACGACCGCGCCAACGCTTACTGATGCCCATATACTTTCACACAACAGGCACTTACAGTCAAATTTAAGATAAAGTCAAACAGCGTGAGTCTTTAATGTGGTCACCCCACCACAAGTCACTTGGCACTTGACCTGCTGACTAGATGTTGGAAACTCTTGCCCTGATTTTAGCCCATTGGCTGACGAGTCAGATCGATAGTTGTATGCGGGCGGTCGATGCCAGGCATTGTCAACAAGCAACAGGAAACTTCAATATGACATTGTAGCTCCCACGGTATTTGAGATAGCTGAGCCTTTCCCCGTGGCTCCCTATCAGTCCGCACTCCCTGCACACTCCACTTCCTCTGCTATTCATGCATTTCCTGATTATTTCCCTGAATAGTCTCTCTAATCTGCATCGAGTAAAGAACGCAATGTTCCACACCTTCCTGCTCCAAATTGTACTTTGATATTAATCTTGTCACTGAGTTTCTTTACGTCTTCACGTTGTCTTTTTCTATCTATTTTCACTTTATCCTTCACTATCTTTCCCTTCCTCTGTTCTTTTCCTCTCGGTTCTTCCTTTGCTTCCTTTTTCTCTTCTCACTTTCGCTCTCTCCTTTTATTTTGCTCTGTCCCTCCTTCCTTTCACTTCTTTCTCCGTGTACCCAGTCTTTCCCTCCTTCTCCCCCTCTCCAATTCTCACATCGCTTTGTTCTCATTTACCTTTTTCACTCCTTCTTCACTTGGCTTCACTCTTGGTTTCCTTACTCCTTTATCCTTCTCTTTGGTTTAATTCTGTATGTGTGTGTGTGTGTGTGTCTGTCAGTGTCTGTGTGTATCTGTGAGTGTATGTCCATGAATGCATGTGTGTGAGAGTGTCTGTGAGTGTGTATGTGTGTGAGTGTGTGCGCATGTGAGTGTGTGAATGTGTGAGTGTGCGTGTGAGTGTGAGTGTGCGTGTGAGTGTGCGTGTGAGTGTGAGTGTGCGTGTGAGTGTGCGTGTGAGTGTGCGTGTGAGTGTGTGTGTGTGAGTGTGCGTGTATGTGTGTGTATGTGCATGTATGTGTGTGCGTGAGTGTGTGTGTATGTGTGTATGAGTGTGTGTGTGTGAGTGTGTGTGTGTGTGAGTGTGTGTGTATGTGTGTATGAGTGTGTGTGCGTGTGAGTGTGCGTGTGTGTGTGTGTATGTGTGTATGAGTGTGTGTGTGTGTGTGTGTGTGCGTGTGAGTGTGTGTGCATGTGTGTATGAGTGTGTGTGCGTGTGAGTGTGTGTGTGCGTGTGTGTGTGTGAGTGTGCGTGTATGTGTGTGTGTGTGTGCGTGTGAGTGTGTGTGTGTGCGTATGAGTGTGTGTGTGTGTGAGTGTGTGTGTGTGAGTGTGTGCGTGTGAGTGTTGTGTGCGTGTGTGTGTGTGTGTGTGAGTGTGTGAGTGTGTGTGTGTGAGTGTGTGTGTGCGTGTGTGTGTGCGCGAGTGTGTGCGTGTGTGTGTGTGCGTGTATGTATGAGTGTGTGCGTGTGTGAGTGTGCGTGTATGTGCGTGTGTGTGTGTGCGCGTGTGAGTGTGCGTATGTGTGTGTGTGTGTGTGTGTCTGTGAGTGTGTATGTGTGTGTGTGTATTTGTGTGCTGAGTGTTTTTCTGTGGTTCAGTTGGTAACACTTGCTTTCTGAGTTACAATATTATAAGTTTAAGCTTCACCCCGCAGCATAAAATTTAGGCTGACTCTCAATCGCAATGCCAAGAGGGTGCTGCACTGTCTGACGCAGCCTCTAAACACTTTGGGATGCCCTACAGCTGTCAGCGGTACTATAGAAAGACAATCCTTTTTTATCACATCCACTCACCCACACTGAAATAATTGGCAGGCTTTCAGAAAAAAAAACCCAAGAAAAGTTTTGAAGTGCTGGTATTTGCATGGTGGTTTCAACGGACTGGCAGAAATCCCCAGGTACCACTAGGTGAGGAAGTTCCCTGCACTGGCAACCTTTCCCACAATCAAGGGAAACGTTTCTCCATGCAGAGCTCTGACAATGGTAAAACACATCTTGTCCCAGTATTACACTCTTCCATTTCTCTCTTCCACCTTCTTCCATCGGGAAAAAGATACAAAAGTCTGAGGTCCCGTACCGACCGACTCAAGAACAGCTTCTTCCCTGCTGCCGTCAGACTTTTGAATGGACCCGCCTCGTGTTAAGTTGGTCTTTCGCCACACCCTAGCTGTGACTGTAACACTACATTCTGCACTCTCTCCTTTTCACAATATACTAATATATGTGACAACAGTAAATCAAATCAAATCAAAAGACTGAACACTTTCCTTCCAGGCTGGTAGGCTGAGAATTATTAGACTTGGAAACTTGCAGAACAATAATTCATCAGGACAAGAAAGAGAGAGAAGGAGAAAGGACAAGGGAGGGGGAGAAGGAGAAAGGATGAGAGAGAGAAAGAGAAAAGAATAGAGAGACAGAGTAAGAGAAAGGATGAGAGACAGAGAGAGGAGAAAGGATGAGAGAGAGAGAGATGGAGAAAGGATGAGAGAGAGAGAGAAGGAGAAAGGATGAGAGAGAGAGAGATGGAGAAAGGATGAGAGAGAGAGAAGGAGAAAGGACAAAGGAGAGAGAGAGAAGGTGAAAGGATGAGAGAGAGGAGAAAGGACGAGAGAAAGAGAGAGAAGGAGAAAGGATGAGAGAGAGAGATAGACTGAACAATGACTCACAATTGAATTTTGTGTCTGATATGAAGTGGATCTGGTGACTTACCCAGCATCGGGAATCTACTGGATTCCATGAATGAAAGTTAGTGCCCAGTGTGCACGAGGAGCAGCGGCACTCTGCTGTGGAGTGATTAAAGTGTCCTTCCCCGGCTGTAGTCACACACACACGGCTGAGGGGCTGCACTCTCTGCACTGTCCTGACTAAACTCCCCGGACACTGTGTCTCTGAGCGTGCTTTAAGATTCACTGCCTGGAAACTTTCTCAGACACAGCAGTGACGAGACTCTGGGAGGGGAGGAGCCTTTGCCTTCATTTCTCACCTCCTGCACATGAGCAATTAGTAATGAGTCACTGTTTATTTTGGTTCTAGCTATCATTTCTTCAGCGCTGTCCTGGAGTTCGCTCAGCAAATTCAAATGAGAACAAATGAAGATAAACTTGTCCAACCAGTTCCTGCGCTGTTCTCCCCTCGCTGGCTGGTGAACACATAGGATTTAAACAGCAGCTGTCTTGTTAACACTGTATAGTGCAGCAAGTTATTAAGATCTCATCCGGCGACGCAATGGTTAGCACTGCTGCCTCACAGTGCCAGGGATCCGGGTTTGATTCCCGGCTTGGGTCACCGTCTGTGCAGAATCTGCACCTTCTCCCCGTGTCTGCGTGGGTTTCCTCCCAAAGCCCGATAGCTGTGCTGGTTAGGGTGCATTGGCCGTGCTAATTTCTCCCTCGGTGTACCCCAACAGGTGCCGGAGTGTGGCGACCAGGGGATTAACTCACAGCGACGCCACATAGCCACATTGCTATGTGGCGTTGGACAGGAAACGATGAGCTTGTTTTTGCAGCCCAGCCCTAGGTTCGATTCCCGGTTTGGGTCACTGTCTGTGTGGGTTTCCTTGGGGTGCTCCTGTTTCCTCCCACAGTCCAAAGATGTGCTGATCTCTGGCACTGTGAGGCACTAAACCACCCCAAGAATGTTTTAAAAACCTCCCAATTTACAGAAAGAACTGAATTAAAAATGGTTTCTAATCACTAGTTAAATCACAATGGAGATTGTTGACCTTGCCTGATCTTTGGAGATAACCCTTTGGTATAGATTATTCATGAATGTCCCGCCTTTTCAATCCCACCCCTTGCCTGAGTTATGGTGATCCCCGGTTAAAACACCCCTCAGCTCTCCCCCACTCCCCGTTCAAAGGGGAGAACAGCCTATGGTCGTCTGGGGCTATGGTGACTTCTTTTCTATTGTGTTCTCTCTCTCTCTTATCCTTTCTCCTTCTCTCTCTCTCATCCTTTCTCCTTTCCTTTTCCCTCTCTCTCATCCTTTCACCTTCTCTCTCTCTTTCTCTTTCTCATCCTTTTTCCTCTCTGTCACCCTTTCTCCTCTCTCTCTCGTCCTTTCTCCTTCTCTCTCTCATCCTTTTTCCTTCTCTCTCTCTCATCCTTTCTCCTCTCTTTCTCATCCTTTCTCCTTCCCTTTTTTTTCTCTCTCTCTCTCACCTTCTCTTTCTCTCTCATCCTTTCTCCTTCTCTCTCTCACCCTTTCTCCTTCTCTCTCTTTCTTCTCCTTCTCTCTCTCACCCTTTCTCCTTCTCTCTCTTCCTTCTCCTTTCTCCTTCTCTCTCTCTATTGTCCTTTCTCCTTTGTACATAAAGTAACGATGGGTGGGATTTCCCGCCCTCGCTCCTAAACCAGGAAGTCCAGCCCGGGGTCAACAGACCTTCCCATGGTCCACCCCTCGCCCACTCTGATTCCCGTGGCAGGGCGGGATGATAAAATTCCAGCTGTATCTGTCTGCCAGGAGCTGAACATGACGGTGGTGGACAATTCGTCACATCCAGTGGGCAACCAGCAGGCTGGGGCCGGAGGAGGCATATCTGGTTCTGAGTGATGGCCCATCAGAATGGTAACAGTTTCCACTCGTGTGGGGTTACCACATTCTGCTGATTCATCTCTGTGTAGCTTCAGTTACTGATGTGATTGAAGCCATCTTCACTTGCAATCGATGCAAGTGAAGTGAGATGTGCGCAAATTGCCCACAACACTGACTATGGCAGCCGTGCACTCCCTCTGTGTCCAAAGCATCAATATTTCTTCAGTTTTTCCATTTGTAGTTCTATTAATATGTAAATGAAGCACTTCCTATAACTCTTAATACCATTCTGTACTCGATGGAGTTCAGAAGGATGGGGGGGACATCTTATTGAAACTTACCGGGTACTGAGAGGCCTGGATAGAGTGGACATGGAGAGGATGTTTCCATTAGTGGGAGAGACTCAGATCCAAGGGCACAACCTCATAGTAAAGGGACGATCCTTTAAAACAGAGATAAGGAGGAATTTCTTCAGCCGGAGAGTGGGGAATCTGTGGAACTCTTTGCCGCAGAAGGCTGTGGAGTGTCTTTAATAGATAGGTTCTTGATTAACAAGGGGATCAGAGGTTACTGGGAGAAGGCAGGAGAATGAGGATGAGAAAAATATCAGTCATGATTGAATGGCGGAGCAGACTCGATGGGCCGAGTGGCCTAATTCTGCTCCTATGTCTTATGGTCCTAAGGAAATATTCGATGTGTACTAAATGTGTATCTAATCTTATTCATGGGGTCAGTGAACAAGGCTGGTTTCAATCTTGAGAGAAAGGAAGGCCCTCACCAGTCTAGGTTGCCTGTCACTGAGCGAGGGGTTATGGGCCGGTCCGATGTAGTGGGTTATTGTTGATATCTGTTTACACAATCAGTTACAGATTTCCTTGCGCAAGGGAGAGGGCCTGGGTAAGATGCCCTATCAGTGCAGACACAATGGGCTGAATGGTCTCCTTCTGCACTGTAGGGATTCCATTGGGCCTACGATAGGCCAAATGGCCTACTTTTGCACTGTAAGGATTCTATGGTGTTTATGATGGACTGAATGGTCAAGGGACATGGAGTTGGGGGTAGGGTGTTAGCGTGGATAGAGGATTGGTTGTCAAATAGGAGGCAGAGTGTGGGGGTCAACGGGTGCTATTCGGATTGGCGGTTGGTGACTAGTGGAGTGCCCCAGGGGTCGGTGCTGGGGCCTCAGCTTTTTACCATTTATATAGATGATCTGGAGGAGGGAACCGAGTGCAGGGTGTCAAAATTTGCGGATGACACCAAGATTGGGGGAACGGCAAATTGTGCGGAGGGTGTGGAGAGTCTGCAGAAGGATCTAGATAGGCTGGGCGAATGGGCCAGGAAATGGCAAATGGAATTTAATGTTGGCAAGTGTGAGGTGGTCCACTTTGGTAAGAGGAATGGTAGGAAGGACTATTACTTACGGGGTGAAAAACTGCAGCAGGCGACGGTGCAGAGGGACCTCGGGGTCCTTGTGCATGAGTCGCAAAAACCCAGCTTGCAGGTGCAGCAGGTGGTCAGGAAGGTGAATGGGATGCTGGCCTTCATAGCGAGGGGGATTGAATATAAAAGTAGGGAGGTCTTGCTGCAGCTGTATAGGGCACTGGTGAGGCCACAGCTGGAGTACTGTGTGCAGTTTTGGGCGCCGCACCTGCGCAAAGATATTTTGGCCTTGGAGGGAGTGCAGAGGAGGTTTACTAGGCTGATACCGGAGTTGAGGGGGTTGAGCTATGAGGAGAGGCTGAATAAACTGGGCTTGTACTTGTTAGAGTTTAGAAGAATGAGGGGAGATCTCATTGAGACGTATAAAATGATGAATGGAATGGATAGGATAGAGGTAGAGAATGGATAGGATAGAGGTAGAGGTTTAGGGGGATTAGCTATGCTAAAATGTGTGGATTAGGGGGATTAGCTATGCTAAAATGTGTGGATTGGGGGATTAGCTATGCTAAAATGTGTGGATTGGGGGATTAGCTATGCTAAAATGTGCGGATTGGGGGATTAGCCAAGCTAAAATGTGTGGATTGGGGGATTAGCTATGCTAAAATGTGCGGATTGGGGGATTAGCTCTGCTAAAATGTGCGGATTGGGGGATTAGCTATGCTAAAATGTGCGGATTGGGGGATTAGCTATGCTAAAATGTGCGGATTGGGGGATTAGCTATGCTAAAATGTGCGGATTAGGGGGATTAGCCACGCTAAAATGTGTGGATTGGGGGATTAGCTATGCTAAAATGTGCGGATTGGGGGATTAGCTATGCTAAAATGTGCGGATTAGGGGGATTAGCCACGCTAAAATGTGTGGATTAGGGGTATTGGCCATGCTAAACTGCGCCTTGGTGTTAGGGGATTTTTCAGGGTAAATACATGGGGATAGGTCTGGGTGGGATTGTTGTCATTGGGCCAAATGGCCTTCTTCTGCTCTGTGGAGATCCTATGATCATCCAAATTGGGCACTATTGGACTTTGCCCACTGTTAGATACCACATTGGTTTGCTTTTCTGGTAGTTCACTGTGTTCTTAACTTGGGATGGAGGCAAGATCTCGTCTTGCAAAAAAAGGCTCTTCTGTTCAAGTGCTGGAAAGATTCAAATCCGCTCGAATGTTTTTATCAACTTCAGGTGAGCTGCTGAGTAATTCCCCCCACGTCAGCTCTGCCTTCCAGGAAGAGGAGAGGTATTATCTGAAGTCAAGTGAGAAATTGTCATTTGAAGGGTGGGTTTTCGCAATCTCCACTTCCCTCAAGGCTCCACGCAGCCACTGTGGGAAACACAGGCTGTGTTGCAACGTTGGAAAGGCTGTGACCAATTTGTGCAAAGCTTCCACCAGCAGAGAAAGAAATCGAAACAATGATCTTTTCGAGCCTTTTCCGCCCCAGGATACGATCGTGGGCAATTTCGTCGTGGTCTCAACTCCACCTCTCTGCCTCTTAACCTTCTTGTTGGTCGATGGGATTGAGCCTGGAATGTATTCGCAGACCCAGCCACTCCTGCTCTCCGGGAAACTGACCGTCTGAGAGAGGAAATGCCTCCTCGGCCCAGCCAAGGGTTGAACAGGTCTTGACCTCCTCCAGCCCCCTCTTTCCCCGCATACAGGGGGTTTATGCCAAGCTGAGGCAGCTCACCATTGGGCTGCAAATGGGAGCTTCCATACCCGCCCAAGTCAATGGCCACTTGTGTGGGGGAAGTGGGTCATCTTCAGCAGGACTGGAAAACCCCCATCAACAGGAAGGGCTGAAACACCTCGGTCCTTATTCTTAAACTGTGCCCCCTGTCCTAGATTCCCCCCTAAGGCGGGGGAGACATCCTCTCAGCATCTACCCTGCACAACTGCCTGGGAACCTTGTGAAATTTCACCAAGATCACCCCTCATTTGGCACGGCGGCACAGTGATCAGCACTGCTGCCTCAGGGCACCAGGGATCCGGGTTCGATTCCCGGCTCGGGCCACTGTCTGTGCGGAGTCTGCACGTTCTCCCCGTGTCTGCGTGGGTTTCCTCCGGGTGCTCCGGTTTCCTCCCACAGTCCAAAGATGTGTAGGCTAGATGGATTGGCCATACTTAATTGCCCCTTAGTGTCCAAAGATGTGCAGATAGGTGGATTGGCCATGCTAAATTGCCCCTTAGTGTCCAAAGATGTGTAGGCTAGATGGATTGGCCATACTTAATTGCCCCTTAGTGTCCAAAGATGTGCAGATAGGTGGATTGGCACTGCTAACTTGCCCCTTCGTGTCCAAAGATGTACAGTTTAGGTAGATTGGCCATGCTAAGTTGCCTCTTAGTGTCAGGAGGTTTAGCAGGGTTAATATGTGGGGTTACGGGGATAGGGCCTGGATGGGATTATTGTTGGTGCAGGCTCGATGGGCTGAACGGCCTTCTGCACTGCAAGGATTCCACGGTTCTTTGGTGGCCAGGATTCGAGTCAGTGGGCTTTGAGAGTTAGTTTTGACCGTGAGTGGGCAAAGAGTGGTGCTTAGGAGACAGAAGCGAACCTTTCTCTCTAAGTCAGAAGAATGTACGAAACATGGAGCTCACTCATCTCGTTATCATTCTTGTTGTTCGTAGGCAGGAGAGAGCAAGACATCGGTGGACGCACCAGGCTTGCCAATGGCAGCACAGTGACGAGGAAGGGGTGGCAGGTTCTCCTCCTCACGCAGAGCAAGAGCCGTCGCTCGGAGGCACCTTGCCAGACCCAGGATCTACAGGCAGCAACTAAAGTTCTGGCTGATGTCCAAGAACCTAGTGTTGCCACAGAGTGTGCATGTCCAGGGAACTGGCTGTTCCTGTTTCTTGCCATCTTTAAGATTTAAGGGGAATTGAGAAGTCGTCAACAATACCCAGAGCCAGCTTGGAGAACTGGGGAGGTGGTGATGTACCGGGATTGTCACTGGGCTGGTAATCCAGACCCTACCACGAGGGGTTAGCACTGGGGAGGTGGTGATGTACCGGGTATGGTACATGGGTATGTACATGGGTATGTATATGGGTATGTACATGGGTATGTATATGGGTATGTACATGGGTATGGTTAGCACTGGGGAGGTGGTGATGTACCGGGATTGTCACTGGGCTGATAATCCAAACCCTATCACGGGGGGATGGGAATGGTTAGCTCTGCTGCCTCACAGTGCCAGAGGCCCGGGTTCACACAGTGTGTGTGTGTGTGTGTGTGTGTGTGTGGAATGAGCTGCCAAAGGAGGTAGTACATCATTTAAAAGACTCCTGTACAGGGAGATGGAGGGGAAAGGATTAGAGGGAGATGGGTGGGCCCAAACGCAGGCAAATGGGACTAGTTCTGTCTCGGAAACCTGGTCAGCATGCTCAAGATGGGCCGAAGGGCCTGTCTCCGTGCTGTTTATCTCTATGATTCTATGACTGTACGGAGATGGCCATTGCCTGGCACTTGTGTGGCGTGAGTGTTACTCGGACGTTGCCCAGGTCTTGCTGCGGACTTCCTCAGTATATGAGGAGTGGCGAATGGTGCTGAGCGTTGTGCAGTCATCGGCAAACATTCCCAATTCTGACCTTGGGATACAAGGAGAGGTGGGCTAGATGGGTAGAGCCACGGGAGACAGAGAGTAGGAGTGGAAAGGTCTTTTTCCAGCTGGAGGTCTGTGACCGGTGGTGTTCCGCAGGGACCTCTGCTATTTGTAATATATTTAAATGATATGGAAGAAGGTGTAACCGGTGTGATCAACAAGTTTGCAGATGACACGAAGATGGCTGGATTTGCAGATAGCGATGAACATTGTCGAACAATACAGCTGGATATAGATAGGCTGGAAAATTGGGCGGAGAAATGGCAGATGGAATTTAATCCAGATAAATGTGAGGTGATGCATTTTGGAAGAACGAATGTAGGGGGGGAGTTATACAATAAATGGCAGGGCCATCAAGAGTATAGAAACACAGAGGGACCTGGGTGTGCAAGTCCACAGATCTTGAAGGTGGCAGCACAGGTGGAGAAGGTGGTGAAGAAGGCAGATGGTATGCTCGCCTTTATAGGACGGGATGTAGAGTATAAAAGCTGGAGTCTGATGTAGACTCCAGCTGTATAGAACGCTGGTTAGGCCACATTTTGAGTACAGTTCTGGTCGCCGCACTACCAGAAGGACGTGGAGGCTTTAGAGAGAGAGCGGAGAAGGTTTACCAGGATGCTGCCTGGTATGGAGGGTCTTAGCTATGAGGAGAGAGAGGGTAGACTAAGGTTCTTCTCCCTGGAAAGTTGGAGAATGAGGGGAGACCTAACAGAGGTGTACAAAATTAGGAAGGGTATCGATAGGGTGAATAGTGGGAAGCTTTATCCCAGGTCAGAGGTGACGATCACGAGGGGTCACAGGCTGAAGGTGAGAGGGGTGAGGTATAACTCCGATATCAGAGGGATGTTTTTTACACAGAGGATGGTGGGGGCCTGGAATGCGATGCCAGGCAGGGTGGTGGAGGGGGACACGCTGGGAACGTGTAAGAATTATCTGGATAGTCACATGAACAGACTGTGAATGGAGGGGTACAGAAGAATGGTCTAGTTGGACCAATGAGCAGCGCAGGTTTGAACATAGAACCATAGAACCCTACAGTGCAGAAACAGGCCCTTCGGCCCATCGAGTCTGCACCGAACACAATCCCACCCAGACCCTATCCCCAAAACCCTACACATTTACCTGCTAATCCCTCTAACCTACACATCCCAGGATACTAAGGGGCAATTTTAGCATAGCCAATGAACCTAACCCGCACATCTTTGGACTGTGGGAGGAAACCGGAGCACCCGGAGAAAACCCACGCAGACACGAGGAGAATGTGCAAACTCCACACAGGCAGCGACCCCGAGCCGGGAATCGAACCCAGGACCCTGGAGCTGTGAAGCAGCAGTGCTAACCCACTGTGCTACCGTGCCGCCCGATTGGAGGGCCGAAGGGCCTGTTTCCTGTACTGTTCTTTGTTCTGACGCCGGAGGGAAGGTCATTGATGAAGAGCCGAAGACGGTTGGACCTCGGACACCACCTCAGCGACTCCAGGACCCACAGTTGAGCCGAACCTATCGAGCACCGTTACATTCCAGGGAAACCACGAATCTGCGTTCCACCAAAACAGGAAATGGGCTCGTTTAAAACCTGACCTGTTCTAGATTTTGACAACCAAATTTGGAGAAGCTGGTGAGGACAAGCATAATGATATAACACAAAACCAGGGAGAGAGTTACAAAAAATTAGAACGGTTGAAAAAAGTCTTGAAACTGAAGGAAAAACAATAAAACTGTTAAAAAAAACATTGAAACTGTTTTTTGAAATAAAGTTAATATAATCACAAACATATATTTTTCTCCCAGTTTGCTGTTGTGCTGACCCATGATAAGGATCTAGGTCTCTCCCTACCCTACGTGCTATAAATTGACATCCCAAAGCCCTTAAATTGACTTTAAAGGTTATTTATTACTGTCGCAAGTTGGCTTCCATTAACACTGCAATGAAGTTACTGTGAAAATCCCCGTGTCGCCGCACTCTGGCACTTGCTCGGATACACTGAGGGAGAATTTAGCACGGCCAATGCACCCTAACCGGCACCTCTTTCGGACTGTGGGAAGAAACCAGGGGAAACCCACGCAGACACAGGGAGAATGTGCGAACTCCACACAGGCAGAGACCCGAGCCAGGAATTGAACCCAGGTCTCTGAGACACTGACCACAGTGCCACCGTGCCGTTACAGGGTCAAACGATATGGTGAGGTTGGGGTGGGCGGGGGGGGGGGGGGTGGTGTAGACAGACTCAGGATACTGAATTTGATGATCAGCCATGATCAAAATGAATGGTGGAACGGACCAATGAGGCTGACCTGTGCAGGGTTAGGCTGTGGGAGGAAAATGGAGCACCCGGAGGCAACCCACGCAGACACGGGGAGGATGTGCAGTCTCCACACTGACAGTGACCCGAGCCGGGAATCGAACCCAGGGTAACCCCTGGAGCTGTGAGGCAGCAGCGCTCACTCGCTGCGCCACCGTGCCATCCAAGGAAGTACTTTTAAAGTCTAGCCACAGCTTTAGTGCAGGAAACACTGCAATTGACTTACAGACAGGAAGCTCCCACACTGAAATGTGTTTGAGATATAAACTGAGGAATACGTCTCGTGGAGATCTGATGTTCAAAAATCATAGGGGGTGGGGGAATCGGTGGGGGGGGGGGGGGGGGGGCAGCGGGAGGTAGTGGGGGTTGCACAGATAGAGTAGATAGAGTGAAACTGTTCCCTAGCTTAAGAGGATGGAGTGCGAGAGATTGAAAATGACGTGACAATGAGATCTGAGAAAAAAAAAAGTTTTTCACCTTTTTCCATTCATTCGTGGGACACAGGTGTTGGGCCAGCATTTATTACCCATCCCGAGTCATCCTTGAACTGAGTGCCTTGTTAGACCATTTCAGAGGGCAGTTGAGACTCAGCCACATTGCTGCGGCTCTGGAGTCACGTGTAGGCCAGACGAGGTAAGGACAGCAGATTTCCTTCCCTAAAAGACATGAATGAACCAGATGGGTTTCTCCGACAATGGTCATCAGTAGATTCTTAATTCCAGATTTTTAAAAACAAGATTAAATTCAAATTCCACCACCTGCCATGGTGGGATTCAAACCCAGGTCCCCAGAACATTAGCTAACTTTTTGGATTGACTGTCCAACAATAATACCATTAGGCCATCACTTGTTCCACTCAATGCACCCTAACGGGCACATCTTTCAGACTGTGGGGGGGGCACCTGGAGGAAACCCATGCAGACACGGGGAGAATGTGCAAATTCCGCACAGACAGTGACCCGAGCCAGCGAGAGGTTGGGGTGTGGAATGCACTGTCTGGCGGTGCAGTGGAGGCAGTTTCAATTGAGGCATTCAAGTGAGCATTGGATGATTATTTGAACAGAAACATAGTGCAGTGGGTGGGGGAGGTACGGGGGAAAAGGCAGGGGAATGGCACTGAGTCATGACACTCGTTTGCAGAGCCAGGTGCAGACACGATGGGCCGAACGGCCTCCGTGACGGTGTTGGGATAACAGAATCTTTTAAGTTGGCCAAAAAGAGCATTTGGTCTTCAGTTTTTCGCCCAAAGTCTTGAAGAGGGAAACATTCCCTTCAACACAAGACTTCACTTGAGAGTTAACTTAGCACGGGCAGCCAATACTCTGGAACCAGCCTGAGCCTGTCGTGGGACGCAGTGGCGTAGTGCTATCGCCATTCGATTGATTAATCCAGAGTAGCTCTCGGGGGATTTGGGTTCGAATCCTTGATGGTGAAAACTAAATTCAATAAAAAAATTTGGAATTAAAAGTTGTCATAAAACCCTATTTAGCTCACTAATGTCCCTTTAGGAAATGTGTTGTCCTTGTGACTCCAGAGCCACAGCAATGTGGTTGATTCTGAGACATCCTCAAGGTCGGGAGAATATTGCTAGTATCAGCAATCCTTCACACTCAAGGGGTGTGTTGAGTTTATTTATTAATATCATAAGTAGTCTTATGAAAGCTGGAAAGCCTCAGCAAGTCTGACAGCGTCTGCGGAGAGAGAACAGGAGCAAAGTTTCAGGTCTGGATGCCCCTTCGTCAGAACGTCAATGATTTACCGATGGGGACCCCGGATTTGAACGGGACACTTCGAGAGTTGCAGTCAAACACTGTACCAGCATTGGTTCCAACAAAGGGTCATCAAGACCTGAAACGTTGGCTCTATTCTCTCTTCAAAAAGATGCTGTCAGACCTGCTGAGATTTTAGATTTCAGCGGTATTTTGCTTTTAGGTTGACATTAACACTGCAATGAAGTTACTGTGAAACTCCCCTGGTCGCCACACTCCGGCGCCTGTTCGGGGTACACTGAGGGAGAACTTAGCACGGCCAATCCACCCTAACCGGCACACCTTTCAGACTGTGGGAGGAAACCGGAGCACCTGGAGGAAACCCACACAGACATGGGGAGAACATGCAGACTCCACACAGACAGTGACCCAAGCCGGTCCCTGGCGCTGTGAGGCAGCAATGCTAATCACTGTGCCATTCTGATCCCTTGCTGACAGGTCTGTGTGTGCCTACAGATGCGTACGCGCAAATTTTTAAATTTAGATCTAAATTTAAATTTAGAACAAATTTTTTAATTTGTTGTCCATCCCTAATTGCCCCTTGAGAAGGTGGTGGTGAGCTGCCTTCCTGAATCGCTGCAGTCCCAGAGGTGTAGGTACACCCACCGTGCTGTTAGGGAGGGAGCTCCAGGATTTTGACCCAGCGACAGCGAAGGAACGGCCGATATATTTCCAAGTCAGGATGGTGAGTAGTTCGGAGGGGAACTCGCAGGGGGTGGTGTTCCCCATGTATCTGCTGCCCTTGTCCTTCTAGATGGGACAGGTCATGGGTTTAGAAGGTGGTGGCTAAGAAACCTTGGTAAGATGCTATAGTGCATCCTGTAGATACGCACTGCTGTGTGCTGGTATCATTGTAGAATCATAGAATCCCTACACTGCAGAAGGAGGCCATTCAGCCCATCGAATCTGCACTAACTCTCTAAAAGAGCATCTTATCCAGGATCAACCACCCCCCCCCCGGCCCTATCTCCATAACTCCACAGTTTTACCCCACTAATCTGCACCATCTTTGGACACCAAGGGGCAATTTAGCATGGCCAATCCACCTAACCTACACATCTTTGGACACTACGGGGCAATTTAGCACGGGCAATCCACCTAACCTACACATCTTTAGACACTAAGGGGCAATTTAGCATGGCCAATCCACCTAACCTGCTCATCTTTGGAGTGTGGGAGGAAACCGGAGCACTGGAGGAAACCCACACAGATATGGGGAGAATGTGCTGACTCTACACAGACAGTGACCTATGGCAGGAATCGAGCCCAGGTCCCTGGCACTACGAGACAACAGTGCTAACCGCTTGCCACCTTGCTGCCATCCCTAGTGAAGCTGTGAATGGTTAAGGTGATGGTTAAAGCTCCCCCCCTATCCTGTCATTGTTGGAAGGACAAGAGTGAATAAGAGTGCTCAGATTTGAGATCATTGGCAAAAAGAATCCATGGAAATCCGAGGACAATTCTTTTCATGGTGCAGGTTAGCCTCTGGAATGTGCGCCGGAGATTGTGGTGAAGGCAGGTTTAATTGACAATGAACTGGATTCGGGTGTGAGGGGGAATCGCTCGCAGGGTGATGGGGTGAAGATGAGGAATCGGGTACCACTCAGCCAGCACTTGCATGACTGGCCAAATGGCCTGACTCTGTATTGTAATCATTCTGTAATCCTATGACACATGCAGCAGACATGTCAGTGTTGTGGGTGTGAGTGCGAGTGTGTGTATGAGTGTGTGTGTGAGCATGTGTGAGTGAGTGTGTGTGTGAGTGTGTGTGTGTGTGTGTGAGTGCG
>CM075755.1:9365283-9492783 GCA_037974335.1 Prionace glauca | reverse complement strand
CTGTGACTCAAAGCGAGAATTGAACCCGGGTCATTGGGGCTGTGAGGCAGCAGTGCTAACCACCGTGCCACCCCTAATACTGTTGCCTAATGTGGGGCTTGAACACACGGCCTTAGGATTAAGAGTCCCATAAGCTGGGCCACAGCTGGCTGGGGGGGAGCGCAGTTTGCGAGGTTGTTAAGCCTTGTGTCCCCCCCCCCAGCAGAATTTCACTCTCGGACCCCCTTTAGGCCAGGGTTCCTGCTGCCTGACTGACAGGCTGAGGGTCTATCAGTTGAGAAGCCTGTTTTATTAGGCCGAAATCGCCAAGAGCAGGGGGCACGAGAGTGACCCGGGACTCGGGGTGGGGACAAGGGGGTGAGGGCTGGTTCTGCTACTGCGCGAAGGGGTGTCTACTGGGCGATTTGCTCATTGGGCCTGGAATAAACACTCCTCCTGGCCCACAAGCAGTGCTGCAAATGCCCTCAAGGATTTGGTTCCCCTCTCCTTCTAAAGCCCAGGGAACAGAGCTGTTGCTGGTGGTTAGAAGTTGAATGAATGTGAGAGTGATGGTGTACCACCATGATTATAATATACTAGCGACCAACTTCCTGCCCGTGTGCAGGTTAGTCACCTGATCTTTGTTTCACCACCTCTGTTAAATTTGGAACCGGGCAGATTCAATTCCTGTTCTGGTCCAGTTTCGCACTTTAGCCTCTGACATGACCCCAAACCCAGTGCTTCCTGGGAGTTAAGATTTGGCGCTTTGTTTAAAAAGAAAACACCCTATTAATTGTCAAGGGCTTCGGGCTGTCCCAAGGTCGAGGAAGGCGCTATATAAATGCAACCATTTTCAATTCATAGAATCCCCGCAGTGCAGAAGGAGGCCATTCGGCCCATCGAGACGGCACCGACTACCATCCCCATGACCCCGCACGTTTATCCGGCTAATCCCCCTGATGCTAAGGAGGGGCATTTTAACCCGGCCTAAACCGCACACCTTTGGGCTGTGGGAGGAAACCGGGGCACCCGGAGGAAACCCACGCAGACACGGGGAGAATGTGCAAACTCTGCACAGACAGTGACCCCGAGCCGGGAATCGAACCCGCGTCCCCGGCGCTGCGAGGCACTAGTGCTAACCAGTGCGCCACCGTGTCAACCCTCTCTGTGCTGTTCAGTTCCCCGCATTCTCGGGAGGTAACACATCTCAGCACCAAAATTCTTGATGTTTCCCCACCGCCCCCCCTCCCCCCAACCCCCTGTTGGGGTATGACTGAACCCTTCCAGTTTGATTCACCAGGGGAACTACTGCACGTTAAGAGATACTGATGGCTCCGATATCTCATTAATCATACAGTGCGGAAGAGGCCATTCAGCCCATCGAGTCTGCACCGGCCCGTGAGAAACACCTGACCTCCCACCTCATCCCATTTCCTAGCCCCTTGGCCCATAAGCCCTGAATGTGACAACGTGCCAAGTGCTCACCCGGGGGGCTTTTTAAATGATGTGAGGTCTCCGCCACCCTCCCAGGCAGCACATTCCAGACCCTCTGGGTCAAAAAAAGCTTTTCCTCGCATCTGCCCCCCTCTCACCTTGAATCTATGTCCCCTTGTGATTGAACCTTCAACTGAAGGGAACAGTTGCTCCTTAACCACCCCTTGTCCATGTCCCCCATAACCTTGTACACCTCGATCACCCTTCTCTGCTCGAGAGAAAAAACAATCCATGCTGATCTAATCTCTCCTTCCAGCTCAAATATTCCATCCCAGGCAACATCCGGGAGAATCTCCTCTGTACCCCCTCTAGAGCAATCCTTCCTATAGTGAGGTAACCCCTCACACAGTGACCCCTCCCCAACATTCTGTATAACTCCTTGGTCTCATACTCTGTGCCGCAATTGACCAAGTCCACTACTGGGACTTGATGGTTTGAGTTATAAAGAGAGGCTGGATAGACTGGGACTTTTTCCCCTGGAGCGTAGGAGGCTGAAGGGTGATCTTATAGAGGTCTATAACATAATGACAGATCAGCTAGACAGTCAATATCTTTTCCCAAAGGCAGGGGAGTCTAAAACTAGAGGGGCATAGATTTAAGGTGACAGGGGAGAGATACAAAAGAGGGGCAATTTTTTCACACAGAGGATGGTGAGGGTCTGGAACAAACTGCCGGAAGTAGTAGTAGAGTTGGTACAATTTTGTCTTTTGAAAAGCGTTTAGGCAGTTACGTGAGTAATACACGGGTAATGAATCCTCCCCCTTCAGGTACCAGGCCCGAAGAGGACATTGGGTGGTCACAGACCTTTATTGGACCTGGTTGGCACAGTGAGTGGTTAGCACTGCTCTTTCACCACACCAGGGACCTGGGTTCGATATCAGCCTTGGGTCACTGTCTGTGTGGAATCAGCACCTTCTCCCCATGTCTGCGTGGGTTTCCTCCGGATGCTCTGGTTTCCTCCAACACTCCAAAGATGTGCAGGTTAGGTGGATTGGCCATGCTAAATTGTCCCTTAGTGTCCAAAGATATGTAGGTTAGGTGGATTGGCCATGCTAAATTGTCCCTTAGTGTCCAAAGATGTGTAGGTTAGGTGGATTGGCCATGCTAAATTGCCCCTTAGTGTCCAAAGATGTGTAGGTTAGGTGGATTGGCCATGCTAAATTGTCCCTTAGTGTCCAAAGATGTGCAGGTTAGGTGGATTGACCATGCTAAATTGCCCCTTAGTGTCCAAAGATGTGTAGGTTAGGTGGATTGGCCATGCTAAATTGTCCCTTAGTGTCCAAAGATGTGTAGGTTAGGTGGATTGGCCATGCTAAATTGACCCTTAGTGTCCAAAGATGTGTAGGTTGGGTGGATTGGCCATGCTAAATTGACCCTTAGTGTCCAAAGATGTGCAGGTTGGGTGGATTGGCCATGCTAAATTGTCCCTTAGTGTCCAAAGATGTGTAGGTTAGATGGATTGGCCATGCTAAATTGTCCCTTAGTGTCAGGAAGATTAGTGGGGCAAATACGTGAGTTAAGGGGATAAGGCCCGGGTGAGATTGTTGCCAGTGCGGACTCAATGGACCAAATGGCCTCTTTCTGCACTGTAGGAATTCTATGGTCTGTGATTTTGCTTGGCAATGTGGTACACTTGTTTGCCTTTGCTGTCTGTGGCATGGCTGACTAGGAAACTCTCTGGGTCTCCGTCAAGTGTATTGGAAAGATTTGCAGGCTGATAATCAAACGTTTTTGCTCACATTATGACAACACCTTCTACAGGCATCAAGTCCTGAAGTGAGATCTGAAATCCAGGCTTCAACCCACAGGTAGGCACTCTACCCACTGTGTCACAGGATCCACTGGGGTTGCAGGTTATATACTGAGTAAAGCTCCCTCTACACTGTTCCCATTAAACACTCCCAGGACAGGAACAGCACGGGGTTAGATACAGAGTAAAGCTCCCTCTACACTGTCCCCATCAAACACTCCCAGGACAGGTACAGCACGGGGTTAGATACAGAGTAAAGCTCCCTCTACACTGTCCCCCATCAAACACTCCCAGGACAGGAACAGCACGGGGTTAGATACAGAGTAAAGCTCCATCTACACTGTTCCCATTAAACACTCCCAGGACAGATACAGCACGGGGTTAGATACAGAGTAAAGCTCCCTCTACACTGTCCCCATTAAACACTCCCAGGACAGGTACAGCACGGGGTTAGACACAGAGTAAAGCTCCCTCTACACTGTCCCCCCATCAAACACTCCCAGGACAGGAACAGCACGGGGTTAGATACAGAGTAAAGCTCCCTCTACACTGTCCCCATTAAACACTCCCAGGACAGGTACAGCACGGGGTTAGACACAGAGTAAAGCTCCCTCTACACTGTCCCCCAATCAAACACTCCCAGGACAGGTACAGCACGGGGTTAGATACAGAGTAAAGCTCCCTGTACACTGTCCCCCATCAAACACTCCCAGGACAGGAACAGCACGGGGTTAGATACAGAGTAAAGCTCCCTCTGTACTGTCCCCCATCAAACACTCCCAGGACAGGTACAGCACGGGGTTAGACACAGAGTAAAGCTCCCTCTACACTGTCCCCCATCAAACACTCCCAGGACAGGTACAGCACGGGGTTAGACACAGAGTAAAGCTCCCTCTACACTGTCCCCCCATCAAACACTCCCAGGACAGGAACAGCACGGGTTAGATACAGAGTAAAGCTCCCTCTACACTGTCCCCATTAAACACTCCCAGGACAGGTACAGCACGGGGTTAGACACAGAGTAAAGCTCCCTCTACACTGTCCCCCCATCAAACACTCCCAGGACAGGAACAGCACGGGGTTAGATACAGAGTAAAGCTCCCTCTACACTGTCCCCATTAAACACTCCCAGGACAGGTACAGCACGGGGTTAGACACAGAGTAAAGCTCCCTCTACACTGTCCCCCAATCAAACACTCCCAGGACAGGTACAGCACGGGATTAGATACAGAGTAAAGCTCCCTGTACACTGTCCCCCATCAAACACTCCCAGGACAGGAACAGCACGGGGTTAGATACAGAGTAAAGCTCCCTCTGCACTGTTCCCATTAAACACTCCCAGGACAGGTACAGCACGGGGTTAGATACAGAGTAAAGCTCCCTCTACACTGTCCCCCCATCAAACACTCCCAGGACAGGGACAGCACAGGGTTAGATACAGAGTAAAGTTCCCTCTACACTGTCCCCCATCAAACACTCCCAGGACAGGTACAGCACGGGGTTAGATACAGAGTAAAGCTCCCTCTACACTGTCCCCCCATCAAACACTCCCAGGACAGGTACAGCACGGGATTAGATACAGAGTAAAGCTCCCTCTACACTGTCCCCCATCAAACACTCCCAGGACAGGTACAGCACGGGGTTAGATACAGAGTAAAGCTCCCTCTACACTGTCCCCCCATCAAACACTCCCAGGACAGGAACAGCACAGGGTTAGATCCTAACCTCATGGGAGTGCTGCACAATGCCACTGGTATATTTTTGTTGAGTGCAGGTAGCAGTGTTTGTACTCAAGGATTTGAAGTTCTCAGTCGTGGTGCTGTGAACCCATTGTACCCGGATCTGGGCTGAGACTGCCAGACAAAACATTGAGACAATATTAGCTTTTCCTGGGATGTTTGAGGTTTACACATAACTCATGCTACGTTGCTAAATGTACTGGCTCTGGGAAATCACAGGTGACTTTGACAATGTCACCCACATTAATCTGGAAGATATTTTAAATTAAACCCAAACAAGCAAGTCCTCTGTTTTATTCATAATTAACAGAAGTTGCCTAATCAGTAAACTCAACATTAATCCTAAATAACAATTCACCTCAGTATAGACAGTGGATGTTCTTTTCTGTGGGGGTGCACAGCGCAAAACTGATCATACCACAAAACAGGGCTTGGAATATGGTGTTTTGTGCGAGACTGGTTTACAGCTGTGGTGAAAGTCTCTGATACTTTCTCCCTTGCTCGCCACACCAGTAGGCAGGAATATGGGTGTGGATCTGTGTTGAGATGATTTTTTTCATATGCAAATTAAATGGGATATCGCACAGACACAAGTTGTGGAATTCTTCCTTCACCTTGCTGACAATTTCAAAATGTGGATGTGCCGGCGTTGGACTGGGGTAAACACAGTAAAAAGTCTGACAACACCAGGTTTTAGTCCAACCCAGTTATTTGATAGTAAACTCACTGGCTTTCGAAATTCCCCTCTTCGTCAGATGAATGAAGAGTTCTGGCCTCGGGCAGAGCATATAACAGCACAGTCACATCTCTGTAACCTGTGATCAGTGCTCCTTCCACTCACATTATCAGCCACTTTAGGACTTGAACAGCAGGTTAGGTGTAAAGATTCGCATTCTAATCAGCAATCTCTAAACTGTCTGTGCTTTATATGCTCTGTCTGAGGCCAGAACTCTCCATTCACCTGACGAAGAGGGAAATCTCGAAAGCTTGTGAGTTTACTATCAAATAAATCGGTTGGACTAAAACCTGGTGTTGTCAGACTTTTTACAACGATTTCGAAGACAGTGTGTGTGTGTGTGTGTGTGTGTGGGGGAGGGGGGTGGAATTTAGTGGGAGGTCCAAACTTAGTTTTTTTCTCCACCCTGTGTAAAGTTAAAGCTCTGACAAAAGGTCATCTTGAAACATCAGCTCTTTTCTCTCCTTACAGGGGCTGCCACACCTGCTGAGATTTTCCAGCAGGTTTCTCTCTTTTAGTTTCAGATTCCAGCACCCGCAGTAATTTTCTTTTATTTTTAAAGTTGATTTATTAGTGTCACAAGTAAGGCTTACATTAACACTGCAATGAAGTCACAGTGAAAATCCCCTAGTTGCCACACTCTGGTGCCTGTTCGAGTAACACCGAGGGAGAATTTGGCAAGGCCAGCGTATCTTTTGGAGTGTGGGAGGAAACTGGAGCACCCGGAGGAAACCCACGCGGGCACGGGGAGAACATGCAGAGTCCACACAGACAGTGATCCAAGCCAGGAATCGAACCCAGGTCCCTGGGGGCAATGACGCAGCAGTGCTAACCACCGTGCCACTGTGCTGACACCGGCCCCCCCTCCCAGGATGTTCTGGTGCCCAACTTGGCGGGTCTGGAAATCCATGGAGTCAGGCATGAAACTGATTTGCATGCCAATTTCAGTGTGTGGATGAAGGCCCAATCTTCACACACACCCGCAACCCCCCCCTCTCAATTCTCCGTGACACCCAGTGCGAAAACACATCTGTCCGGAACACGTGGACCAACATGGCACGTGCAGACGTCATGGGCCATATGTGAAGAGTGCTGGGAGCTGTGTCTGGGGTTCGGGGTGTAGGCCCTCCCACGACACTGGACCCCAGAAGACCAAAAACAGTAGGAGGGGGGTATGGAGGAGGGGGGATGGAGGAGGGGGGAATGGAGGAGGGGGGATGGAGGAGGGGGGATGGAGGAGGGGGGATGGAGGAGGGGGGTATGGAGGAGGGGGGATGGAGGAGGGGGATGGAGGAGGGGGGATGGAGGAGGGGGGATGGAGGAGGGGGGATGGAGGAGGGGGGAATGGAGGAGGGGGGATGGAGGAGGAGAGCGAGAAATCCAGCAGATAGATCTTCCAGCTTCAGTGTGTTCAAGGATGTCCACCTCCCAGTCTCAGTGAGTTCCTGGAGATCCATTTCTCTTCCTTCAGTGCTGAGTCAGAGACATTGGGGGGCCCTGTGACACTAATAAATAAACAGAGAATTCTGACCAAAGAGGCCACAGATGGGATAGGCAGATTAAGCGAGGGGCAGAAGGATGGTGGGTGGAGTGTGGGAAAGGGTGCGGAATTCATTCTGTTTGGAAGAAGGAACAGAAAAGCAGAATATTTTTGACGGGTGTGAGACTTCCACTTTTTGATTTTCAGTTATAATTGGGAATACTCATACAAGGAACAAAGAAAGTTAGGCGTGCAACTCATTTCTGCCGATATATATAAAAAAGGAACTCCTTTGTCCGAGCACAGAGATTTTGAGGCTTACTATGCAAAAGAGAAAACTGCACTGGTCGCCTGATCACTGACACAGGGTCCACACATTGTCTCCATCCAAGCATTGTCCGCACAACGAAACGGTGGGAGACGTGATTTTGATTTGATCTGATTTATTTTTTATTAACATACAGTGAAAAGTGTTGTTTCTTGTGGGCTGTACAGACAAGGCATACTGTTCGTAGAGAAGGAAAGGAGGGAGTGCAGAATGCAGTGTTACACTCATAGGTTAATCATAGAACCCCTACAGTGCAGAAAGAGGCCCTTCAGCCCATCGAGTCTGCACCGAACACAAGCCCACCCAATCCCTACATATTATACCCTCTAACCGATGCACCCCTGGACACCAAGGGGCAATTTTGGCATGGCCAATTAACCTAACCCACACATCTCTTGGACTGTGGGAGGAAACCAGAGTACCCGGAGGAAACACACGCAGAACGTGCAAACTCCAAACAGACAGTGACCCGAGCCAGGAAGTGAACCCAGGACCCTGGAGCTGTGAAGCAGCAGTGCTAACCCACTGTGCTAGTGTGCCGTCACAGCTAGGGCGTAGAGAAAGATCAACTTAATGCGAGGTAGGTCTGACAGCAGCAGGGAAGAAGCTGTTCTTGAGCTGGTCGGTACGTGACCTCAGCCTTTTGTACCTCTTTCCCAACGGAACAAGGTGGAAGAGAGAATGCCCGGGGTGCGTGGGGTCCTTAATGATGCTGGCTGCTTTGCCGAGGCGGTGGGAAGTGTAGACAAAGTCAGTGGATGGGAGGCTGGATCAAGGCTCCATTACAACAGTCTGCATTTACACCCTTAACGCAGACCCATGTCCCACAAAATGTGACATCGAACCACATACAGAGACAGGGGTGGGGGAATGTTCCCTTCCCACCTGCACGGGAATCGTAGCGGCGGGGATGGATGGATGGGTGGGGGGGGGGGGGGGAGGCGCTGACTGTGCATAGGTCATAGGTGGGATTTTCCAGTGTCGGGATGAGCGCAGCTCGGAAACCCTTGCTCAGAAGAACGGATGTGGGCCATTTGGCCCATCAAGTCTGCTCCATTCAATGAGATCGTGACTGATCTGATGTGATAATCCTCAACTCCACTTTCCCTCCTTATCCCCATGGTTCCCTGACCGATTAAGAATCTATCTCAGCCTTGAACATACTTAACGACCCAACCTCTGCGGGAGAGAATTCCACAGATTCACTCCCCCCTACCCCCCGAGGGAAGAAATCCCTCCTCATCTCCATCTTCAATGGGCGACCCCCCCCCCACCCCTTCACTCTGAGATTGTGCCCTCTGCTTCCAGACTCTCCCACTAGGGGAAACAGCCTCTCAGCATCGTCCCTGTCAAGCCCCCTGAGAATATGATATGTCTCAATAAGGTGGCCTCTCATTCTTCCAAACTCCAATGAGTACAGACCCAATTTACTCAACCTCTCCTCAGAAGAAAATCCCTCCATCTCCAAATCAACCTAGTGAACCTTCTCTGGACTGCCTCCAATGCCAATATATCTTTACCTCTATAAGGGGACCAAGACTTTCACAGTAATGGCTAAATCATAGAATCCTACAGCGCAGAAGACCACTCGGCCCATCTATTCTGCACTGACCACAATCCCACTCAGACCCTACCCTTATAGCCCCATGCATTTACCCTGCTAGTTCCCTGACACTAAGGGGCAATTTGGCATGGCCAATCCACCTAACCCGCACATCTTTCGGACTGTGGGAGGAATCCGGAGCACCCGGAGGAAACCCACGCAGACACAGGGAGAACGTGCAGACTCTGCACAGACAGTGACCCAAGCCAGGAATCGAACCCGGGCCCCTGGTGTCTGTGAGGCAGCAGTGCTAACCCACTGGGCCACAGCGCTGAACCAGAAAATCATTGGGTCAGTGAGGTCAGTTTTAAAGGGGAAGTGTGAGGTGCAAGAGGTGCAAGGCAGGGTTTCCAGAATTCGCGTTCTTGGTATCTGAAGGTGCAAGCACTAAACGTGAAGTAATTAAACCCAGGGATGTTCAAGAACACAAGGAATAGACGCAGGAGTTAGCCACCAGGCCCTTTAAATCTGCCCCACCATCCATGGCTGAACTATACCAGCCTCAGCTCCTTCTCTGTGCCATTTCCCCGTACCCCTCCATTCCTCAGACTATCAAATATTTATCCACCTCCGCTTCGAATGATCCAGTCTCCATCACCCTTTGGGGCAGAGGATTCTAGAGCTTCACCACTCAGTGCCAGAAGAAGTTTCTACACATCTCTTACTTGTGGAAACATCTCACCATCTACCCTGTCAAACCCCCTCAAGATATAAGTCTGAATAAGGTCACCCCTCATTCATCTAAACTCCAAGTAATACAGGCCCAGACTATTTAATCTCTCTTGATAGGACAACCCTCTCAGGAATTATCCTGGCGAATTCCTTTTGGGCTTTCTCCAGTGTCACTATATCCTTTTTAAGGTAAGGAGATTAAAACTGTATGCAGTATTCCAGGCGAGACCTCACCAATGCCCTGTACAATTGCAACAAAATATCCCTAATTTTAAACACCAACCCTTTTGCAATGAAGACCAGGATTGGAAGGAGTTTAGCTACCTGAGTGTTGAAAGGAGATGAAGGGCGGAACAGTTGGAACTACTGGCTCAGAGTTCCAGGGATCCAGGTTCGATTCCCAGCTCTTGTCACTTTCTGTCCGGAGTTTGCATGTTCTCCCCGTGTCTGAGTGGGTTTCCTTCCAGGTGCCCCGGTCTCCCTCCACAGTCCAAAGATGTGCAGATTAGGTTGATTGGCCATGCTAAATTGATCCTAGTGTCAGGGATTAACAGGGTAAATGTGAAGGGTTACGGGGAATAGGGCCTGGGTGGGATTGCAGTCATACAGACTCGATGGGCTGAATGGCCTCCTTCTGACTTACATTTAAGTCACGGGTAGATAGGTTTTTGACAGTCAGGGGAATTAAGGGTTATGGGGAGAAATCAGGAAAGTGGAACTGAGCCACTTCAGATCAGCCATGATCTTATTGAATGGCGGGGCAGGCTCGAAGGGCTAGATGGCCTACTCCTGCTCCTATTTCTTATGTTCTTATGCACTGTAGGGATTCTAAATCCCTGTAAGATTCTAGGAATTCTGTGATTACGGAGATAAGGAGGGGAGGGACTACAGAAGGATTTGAAAATAAGGATGAGAATTTGAAAACAGGTCTTGCTTAATTGGGAGCTGGTGTAGATCTGTGAACAAAGGGTGATGATGAATTGGTGAGAGGCGAGACACAGGTAGCAGACGAATTTGAGATGATTGTGGATCCAGGATGGACATCTACCAGGGTAGAGTTGGAAGAATTGCATCTCAAGGTTATAAGGTTATGGATGAGGGTTTCAGCATCGAATGAGCTGAGAGGGACAATCCTGTCGGCTGTCTTGATGACAGAGCTGGCCTGGGCTCAGAAGCTCACTGCAAGGCCAAGTTAAAAGTCAGATTTGGGCTAAACGCAATGCCAGGGTTCTGAATCACCCAGCCCACCTTCGGATGTCAGGGCAGTGATTCGGTCTAAAGACAATGATTGGGATTTTCCAGTCCCCACCGAAGTCAGCGGAACTTTGGCGGGTCTGTCAGATTTTCTGATCCTGCCCACGATGAGTGGGCAGGAGCATAAAATCCAGGCCAAGGCTTTCGGCCTTCCCCTTGCTTCATTGGTGGAAATTTCCCTCTGAGGTATCACTGGATGTTGGATGACCCACCTGAGAAACTGTAGAATTATAGAATCCCTATAGTGTAGAAGAGGCCATTCGGCCCATCGAGTTTCACTGATTCTCTAACAGAAGGTCTGATTCAGGCCCTCTCTCGTGCCTTATTACTGTAATCCCATGCATTTACCATGGCCAACCCACCTAACCTGTACACCTTTGGACACTGAGAGACAATTTAGCATGGCCAATCCACCTAACCTGCACACTTTTAGACACTGAGGGACAATTTAGCATGGCCAATCCACCTATCCTGTACACCTTTGGACACTAAGGGACAATTTACCATGGCCAATCCACCTAACCTGCACACCTTTGGACACTGAGGGACAATTTAGCATGGCCAATCCACCTAACCTGTACACCTTTGGACACTAAGGGACAATTTAGCATGGCCAATCCACCTAACCTGCACACCTTTGGACAGTAAGGAACAGTTTACCATGATGAATCCATCTAACCTGCGCATCTTTGGACATTAAGGAGTAATTTAGCATGGCCAATCCACCTAACCTGCACATTTTTCAAACTGTGGGAGGAAACCGGAGCACCCGGAGGAAACCCACACGGAGACAGGGCAAATGTGCAAACTCCACGCAGACAGTGACCCGAACCAGGAATCGAACCCATGTCCCTGATGCTGTGAGGCAGCAGTGCTATCCACTGTGCCACTGTGGCAAGGCAACGATGCGATGATGAGAGTCATGGGGATGAGATATAGGTGGGGTTGGTCAATTTGCAAGTGCCACCTGCCCAGATATCTCAGAGCACCTTCATCTCTAATAAACTATTTCTGAAGCAATGTTGGCAACCCTTAAATCTGCAGAACCAAAAGTGAAACAAGGCTAAAGATGTTCAGGTTAGGTGGATTGGCCATGCTAAATTGTCCCTTAGTGTCCAAAGATGTGCAGGTTAGGTGGATTGGCCATGCTAAATTGTCCCTTAGTGTCCAAAGATGTGCAGGTTAGGTGGATTGGCCATGCTAAATTGTCCCTTAGTGTCCAAATATGTGCAGGTTAGGTGGATTGGCCATGCTAAATTGTCCCTTAGTGTCCAAAGATGTGTAGGTTAGGTGGATTGGCCATGCTAAATTGCCCATTAGTGTCCAAAGTTGTGTAGGTTGGGTGGATTGGCCATGCTAAATTGTCCCTTAGTGTCCAAAGATGTGTAGGTTAGGTGGATTGGCCATGCTAAATTGTCCCTTAGTGTCCAAAGATGTGTAGGTTAGGTGGATTGGCCATGCTAAATTGTCCCTTAGTGTCCAAAGATGTGCAGGTTAGGTGGATTGGCCATGCTAAATTGTCCCTTAGTGTCCAAAGATGTGCAGGTTAGGTGGATTGGCCATGCTAAATTGTCCCTTAGTGTCCAAAGATGTGCAGGTTAGGTGGATTGGCCATGCTAAATTGCCCCTTAGTGTCCAAAGGTGTGCAGGTTAGGTGAATTGGCCATGCTAAATTGTCCCTTAGTGTCCAAAGATGTGTAGGTTAGGTGGATTGGCCATGCTAAATTGCCCATTAGTGTCCAAAGTTGTGTAGGTTGGGTGGATTGGCCATGCTAAATTGTCCCTTAGTGTCCAAAGATGTGTAGGTTAGGTGGATTGGCCATGCTAAATTGTCCCTTAGTGTCCAAAGATGTGTAGGTTAGGTGGATTGGCCATGCTAAATTGTCCCTTAGTGTCCAAAGATGTGTAGGTTAGGTGGATTGGCCATGCTAAATTGTCCCTTAGTGTCCAAAGATGTGTAGGTTAGGTGGATTGGCCATGCTAAATTGTCCCTTAGTGTCCAAAGATGTGTAGGTTAGGTGGCTTGGCAATGCTAAATTGCCCATTAGAGTCCAAAGTTGTGTAGGTTGGGTGGATTGGCCATGCTAAATTGTCCCTTAGTGTCCAAAGATGTGTAGGTTAGGTGAATTGGCCATGCTAAATTGCCCATTAGTGTCCAAAGTTGTGTAGGTTAGGTGGATTGGCCATGCTAAATTGCCCCTTAGTGTCCAAAGATGTGTAGGTTAGGTGGATTGGCCATGCTAAATTGTCCCTTAGTGTCCATAGATGTGTAGGTTAGGTGGATTGGCCATGCTAAATTGCCCATTAGTGTCCAAAGTTGTGTAGGTTAGGTGGATTGGCCATGCTAAATTGCCCCTTAGTGTCCAAAGTTGTGTAGGTTAGGTGGATTGGCATTGTAAATTTGTGGGATTACGGGGATATAGAGAGAGTTGGGCCTTGGTAAAATGCTCTTTTGGAGGGTTGGTGTAGACTCGATGGGCTGAATGGCCTCCTACATTGTAACAATTCTATGGAACAAAGAAAATTACAGCACGGGAAATGGCCCTTCGGCCCTCCAAGCCCACACTGACCATGCTGCCCGACCCCCTACCCTTCCAGGGAACCATATCCCTCTATTCCCAATCCTATTCATGGATGTGTCCAGGCGCCCCTTAAAAATCACTACCGTATTGTATGTGGATCCAAAAGTTTCTGCCAATGCCCTTCCCTAAGCAGTGCCTCAACGGGGGTAGAATTGGATTAAAATGGGAACCATTCCATTTGTGAGGTCTCTGAGAGAATTAATTGCTTCATTTGATTGTTGGGTGATATTCATTAAGGTTGTTGAGTTAAAATAATGGGGGTGCCGGGGGTGGGGGGGGGAATAAATGTGTATCTATTATTTATTTTATCGGAGAGTGGTAGGGGAGGGAATGGAGGCTATGAAAATGACATCAAATAATTGTGTATTTCGAATCCATTAACGTAGCACTTCTAACTTATTTCTGTTCTTTGTTTTGTGAAGTCACCACCCATCAGCCCCCGCGCCAACTACCCCCGTCCCGCCCCACTCCACTCACCCCACTTTCCACCCCCCCCCTCAACTCCAACCTGACCCTGTTCGAACTCCACCCCGAGCTTCCATGCATTGTATTAGTCAGGCCTCGAAACTGATAGTCTTGCCGTTCCGTTCTGGTTTCCTTTGCTGTTGAGCTGAGGGAGCTTCCATCGGATTGGGTAACGTCCTGTCATGTGAAGGACGGTTGCATTGAAGAATACCCCTTGGTGTTTAACTCATGATTTCTCAGATGGTTGGAGTGACTCAGTTGGTCCCTGCCTGGGAATGTAGCCTCTGCGACTTCAGAGCTCGTAGAATTATCCAACAGACTCATAGAATTCCTACAGTGCAGAGGAGGCCATTCAGCCCATCAAGTCTGTCCCCAAAATAATTCCAAATAGGCACTATCCCGATGTATTTACTTTGCTAATTTTCTCACACTTAGCATAGCCAATCAACCTAACCCGCACACACGATGCATACACTTCCATTATCTCCAAATCTCCATACATTAATCCCCTTAACCTGCACATCTTTGGACACTAAGGGACAATTTAGCATGGCCAATCCACCTAACCTGCACATCTTTAGACACTAAGGAGTAATTTAGCATGGCCAATCCACCTAACCTGCACATCTTTAGACACTAAGGGGTAATTTAGCATGGCCAATCCACCTAACCTGCACATCTTTAGACACTAAGGGGTAATTTAGCATGGCCAATCCACCTAACCTGCACATCTTTAGACACTAAGGGGTAATTTAGCCTGGCCAATCCATCTAACCTACACATCTTTAGACACTAAGGGGTAATTTAGCATGGCCAATCCATCTAACCTACACATCTTTAGACACTAAGGGGTAATTTAGCATGGCCAATCCATCTAACCTACACATCTTTAGACACTAAGGGGTAATTTAGCATGGCCAATCCATCTAACCTACACATCTTTAGACACTAAGGGGTAATTTAGCATGGCCAATCCATCTAACCTACACATCTTTAGACACTAAGGGGTAATTTAGCATGGCCAATCCATCTAACCTACACATCTTTAGACACTAAGGGGTAATTTAGCATGGCCAATCCATCTAACCTACACATCTTTAGACACTAAGGGGTAATTTAGCATGGCCAATCCATCTAACCTACACATCTTTAGACACTAAGGGGTAATTTAGCATGGCCAATCCATCTAACCTACACATCTTTAGACACTAAGGGGTAATTTAGCATGGCCAATCCATCTAACCTACACATCTTTAGACTGTGGGAGGAAACCAGAGGACTCAAAGGGAACCCATGCAGACACATGGAGAATGGGGAGAAAACTCTGCTTTCTTCCCACAGTCTAAACGTGTGTAGGTTAGGTGGATTGGCCTTGTTAAATTGCCCCTTAGAGTCCAAATGTGTAGGCTAGGTGGAATTATTGGGGAAAACATGTAGTATGTGGGGTTAGGGGTCCAGGGTAGGGGAGTGTGAAGCTGGGTAAGATGCTTTGTCAGAGAGATGGTACAACCTTGATGTACAGAATGGCCTCCTTCTGTAATGTAGCGATTCTAAGTCTCCATCTTATCCGGTTCAGCAATGTCTGTCTGAAGGCCTGTCCCTGAGGAGCTATCTGACTCAGATAACACGCGACTGCAGAACAATGGGCAATGACTGTGTTGTGCCTGTCTTATCTCCAGCAGAGACTGCAACAAAACCTTAACATTGGAACAAAGAGGAAGAGAGAAATCTATCTCTAAGCAGCCAGCATTCCTTCTGCAACTATCACTCCTAAAAATTCCAAAACATTCTCAGGGCGATTCTGCGTTACGTTCCTGGAACGGCCATTTTCTTACGGCATTTAAACACTATGCCATGGATCTCCTCCCCTGCGCCCTCCTGCCAGCGCTGCTGCCTCACGATGCCAGGGTCCCGGGTTCGATTCCCGCCTCGGGTCTGTGTGGAGTCTGCATGTTCTCCCAGTGTCTGGGTGGGTTTCCTCCAGACACGTCTAAAGATGTGCATTGGCCATACTATATTGAACCTAGTGTCGGGGGGGGGGGCGGGGGTGGTTAACAGGGTAAATGTGAGGGATTATGGGAATGGGGCTTGCGTGGGATTGTGGTCAGTGCAGGCCTGATGGGCTGAATGGCCTCCTTCTGCACTGTTGGGATTCTATGATTTTCTGATTCCTTCTTTTTGGAAATCTAATTCTCTCACGAATTTGTTCACCTTTTACCGGCCCTGTCTGATACTCAGGGCATTGGTGAGGCCGCAGCTGGAGTACTGTGTGCAGTTTTGGGCGCCGCACCTGCGCAAAGATATTTTGGCCTTGGAGGGAATGCAGAGGAGGTTTACTAGGCTGATACCGGAGTTGAGGGGGTTGAGCTATGAGGAGAGGCTGAATAAACTGGGCTTGTACTCGTTAGAGTTTAGAAGAATGAGGGGGGATCTCATTGAGACGTATAAGATGATGAATGGGATGGATAGGATAGAGGTGGAGAGACTCTTCCCGCTCAGAAAGGACAGTAGGACTAGGGGGCACAGCCTCAAGATAAAGGAGGGGTGTTTTAGAACAGAGTTGAGGAGGAACTTCTTCACTCAAAGGGTGGTGAATCTCTGGAATTCTCTGCCCGTTGAAGTGGTGGAGGCTGCCTCGCTAAATATTTTTAAGAAATGGGTTGATGGGTTTTTGATAAGAGAAGGGATTAAGGGTTATGGGGAGAGGGCGGGAATGTGGAGCTGAGCCACGACAGATCAGCCATGATCTTATTGAATGGCGGGGCAGGCTCGAAGGGCCAGATGGCCGACTCCTGCTCCTATTTCTTATGTTCTTATGTTCTTATGTTCATCTCCCTCGTACCCTAACTACTCGAGAGGACTAGAATACAAGAGCAGGGAAGTTGGGCCAAAGAGCCTGTTACCAGGCTGTAAATCTCTGTGACTCTAAATGTACTCCTGAGTCTTTACAAGGCCCTGGGTCAGACCCCCATTTGGAGTATTGTGAGCAGTTTTGGGCCTTGTATCTCAGGAAGGAATGCGCTGGCCTTGGAATGGGTCCAGAGGATGTTCACAAGAGTGATCCCTGGAATGAAAAGCTTGATGGACAAGGAGCATTTGAGGACCCTGGGTCTGTGCTCGATGGAGTTTAGAAGAATAAGGGGGAGGATCTCATTGAAGCTTACAGAATAGTGAAAGGCCCGGATAGAGTGGACGTGGGGAAGATGTTTCCATTAGTCGGAGAGACTAGGTTCTGAGGTCACAGCCTCAGAGTAAAGGGACAACCCTTTAGAACACAGATGGGGAGGGATTTCTTCAGCCAGAGAATGGAGAATCTGTGGAATTCATTGCCACAGAAGGTTGTGGGGGCCAGGTCTATATTTATGACAGAGATAGATAGGTTCTTGATGATAAGGGGATCAAAAGTTACAGGGACAAGGCGGGGGAATGGGGCTGAGAATTATATCAGCCATGGTCAAATGGCAGAGAAGACTCGATGGGCCGAATGGCCTAACTCTGCTCCTATATCTTATGGTCTATTTTTTCTACAATGTCCATCCCTTTATCAAGCCTCCTTCAATGCCCATCTCTCCAGATTCTCCCAGACTGTGTACCCCAGCGCTCTCTCCCACAAAGCTCCCAGTACTCCAGATCTCCCATTCTGACCCTCCAGCTGCCTCTCTCTGCACCTGTATCACTATATTCTGTAGGTATCTTCCTTTAAACAGTGAACAAGGAAACGCATAACGTGTAATCAGCTGCTTCACACTTCTAATTTTTGCTAGTTTATATATTTCCGAGAACAAAATGTGTTTGCTTTCTGGCTGGGTAAATATGTGGGGTTACGGGGATAGAGTCTGGGTGGGATTGTTGTAGGTGCAGACTCGATGGGCCAAATGGCCTCCTTCAGCACTGTAGGGATTCTATGATTTTATGATTCCTTTACTCTTCTAACTTCTCGGAAGTTTGAGTTGAGATGTCCAATTTAGTTTGACAATTGGTCCACATTCCTCCTCTTGTCCAGGGTTGGTGGTTGAAGACTTACATCTATTTTCATAGCTCAATCCTTCTGAAGTTTTACAGACACCCGCCAATCAATGTTAATTTATTTATCTATTCATTTCTTTATCAGTGTCACAAGTAAGCTGACATTAACACTGCAATGAAGTCACTGTGAAAATCCCCTCGTCACCACACTCTGGCACCGGCTCGGGTACACTGAGGGAGAATTTAGCACGGCCAATGCATCTAAACAGCATCTCTTTTGGACTGTGGGGAGGAAACCGGAGCACCCCGGAGGAAACCCACGCAGACACGGGGAGAACGCGCAAACTCCACACAGATAGTGACCCGAGCCAGGAATCGAACCCGGGTCCCTGGCGCTGTGAGGCAGCAGTGCTAACCCGCTGTGCCACCATGGCTATGATGTGGAGAAACTAGCATTGGACTGGGGTGGGCACAGGAAGAAGTCTCACAACACTAGGTTAAAGTCTAACAGGTTTATTTGGTAGCACGAGCTTTCAGAGCACTGCCCCTTCGTCGGGTGAGTGGGAGATGTATTCACAAAGGGGGCACATATAGAGACAAACTCAATTTACAAGATAATGGTTGGAACGTGAGTCTTTACAGGTAATCAAGTCTTAAAGGCACAGACAGTGTGAGTGGAGAGAGGGTTAAGCACAGGTTAAAGAGATGTGTGTTGTCTCCAGACAGGACAAGTTAGTGAGATTTTGCAGGCCCAGGCAAGTCGTGGGGGGGGGGGGGGTTACAGATAGTGTGACATGAACCCAAGATTGAGGCCGTCCTCACGTGTGCGGAACTTGGCTCGCAGTCTCTGCTCAGCGACTCTGTGCTGTCAGCTGACCAGGAGGGATCGTGTTTCTAACCACGCACCATCGGAGCTTTGGAAGGAATTCGAGAAGCGGTGGGCAATCTACGATCCCCGGGGTGGGGAGGACACACGCAGCTCGTCTGCGTTCCGTGTAAAGGCCCAGGAGACGTTTTGTTGACCGTCTACAGGACAAAAGGCGCGTCTGCCAGGACCTGAACACAAGAGGCTGGAACAGTGGTGGGTGACAGGAGGTCGGAGAGTCACCACACATCCAGTGGGCAACCAGTAGGCTGGGGGCAGGGGGGGGTGGGCACATCTGGGTTCTGGGTGCGGCCCCTACCACATCATGATGCAACTGTACACATCTCTGGTGCGGCCGCACTTGGAGTACTGCGTGCAGTTCTGGCCCCCACATTACAGGAAGGATGTAGAGGCTTTGGAGAGGGTGCAGAGGAGGTTTACCAGGATGTTGCCTGATATGGAGGGGAGATCCTATGAGGAGAGACTGAGAGATTTGGGGTTGTTTTCGCTGGAAAGAAGGTGGCTAAGAGGGGATCTCATTGAAACATATAAGATGATTAGAGGTTTAGACAGGGTAGATAGTGATAGCCTTTTTCCTAGGATGGAGAAAGCTAGCACGAGGGGGCACGATTTTAAATTAAGGGGGGTTAGTTATAGGACAGATGTCAGGGGTAGGTTCTTTACCCAGAGGGTGGTGAGGGACTGGAATGCCCTGCCAGCTGCAGTTGTAAATGTACCTAGTTTGGGGGCGTTTAAGAGATCTGTGGATAGGTTTATGGATGAAAAGGGATTGGTTTAGGCTCGTGGGTCATTGTTTTGTAACTGGTCGGCGCAACATCGTGGGCCGAAGGGCCTGTTCTGCGCTGTAATGTTCTATGTTCTATGTTGACCGTTCCCCCTCGCGTGGGGTTGCCACATTCTGCTGATTCCCCTCCGTGGAGTTTATTTCCAACCGGTGCGATGTAATCGCGAGGGCGAGTGAAGTGAGGTGTGCGCTGGTTGACCATAACATTGAGTGTGAGGGCCGTGCGCTCCCTCTGAGTCCAAAGCGTCAATATTCCTTCTGTTTTCACCAGTTGAAGTTGATAACAGATCCATTAATGAACGATTGAGCTACTTTCTGTCCCGTTATGAAAATGTTTGGCGTGTACTCAATCTTATTCAGTTCGTGACTTATTCAGGCCTTACTTCAATCTTGCGGCCTACTGAGGTGAAGGCGGCCCGCTCACTAGCCCAGTTTGCCCACGGTGGGTTCGAGGTTGCCCGCCTTCCATGGCCCCACTCTGGGACTCGATCCTGAGGCTTCTGGGGTGGACACTACCCGCTGCCCCTTCGGGCCCTCGGTTTAGTCTCGTTGATGGAGCGGGACAGAGATCGCTGATGAATGTTGAGTGGTGAAGGAGAAAAATATTCAGCCATTGGTTCTCAGGAGGGATGATTCAGAGGAACTGCAGTGAGTCAGAAGAGGAAATAACTGACAGCCAGGTGTAGAACGTGAGGGGGTGAAGAGATGATTCATAGGAACTGGAAATAGAAGGAGGCTATTTGTGCCCTTCAAGTGTGCCCTGCCATTCATCACGATCATGGCTGATCACCCCACTCAAAACCCTGATCCCAATCCTTTGATCCCCACTCACCCCAAGAGCGATATCTAACTCCTTAAAATCACTAATGCTATGGCCCCAAATATTTTCCGTGGTGGTAAATTCTGTGGATTCACCACTCTCAGGGTGAAGATATTTCTCCTCAGCCCTAAACCCTGTGTCCTTAGACTGAGACGCTCTGTTTTTTGGACTCCCCCCACCAACACGAACATTCTCCCTGCATCTACCCTTCCAGCCCTACTAGAATCTTATAGCTTTCTACGAGATCCCCCTTCATTCTTCTGAACTCGGGCGAATGTAATCTAATCGACTCGATCTCTCCTCGTACGTCAGTCCCTCGAAGATGACAATCTTTCTTTGCACCTTAGCTGTGACTGTAACAGGATAGTCCCCACCCTCACCTTTCCTTCTCCCCTATGTACTCAATGTTTTATCTGCACAGCAAGATTTTTCACTGCCTGCCAATACAGGTGACGATAATAAATCAAACGGAAATCAGTCTGGGAAACCTTCTCTCCCCAGCGGGAACATTCTTCCTCCGATTCAGAGAGGGGGAACACTGCAATGAAGTTATTGTGAAAATCCCCTAGTCGTCACACTCCTGTTCGGCGTGCACTGTGGGAAAATTTAGCACGGCCAACGCACCTTAACCAGCACATCCTTCAGACTGTGGGAGGACAACTAATAAGCAAACTAAACTCTAAAACTTTTTCCAGTGACCCGGGTTTGAATCCCACCATGGCGGAATTTGAACTCAATACATAAATTAATCTGGAATTAAGAATCTACTGATGACCGTGAAACCGTTGTCAGGGAAAAACCTCACCCTCTTTGGCTACGCCGAGGGAGAATTTAGCATGGCTGATGCACCCGAGCCAGCACATCTTTCGGAGGAAACCCACACAGACATGGAGAGAATGTGCAAACTCTGCACAGATAGCGAGCCAAGCCAGGAATTGAACCCAGGTCCCTGGCGCTGATGAGGCAGCAGTGCTAACCACTGTGCCACCGCTACATGGGGATTTCTGGATTATTAGTTTAGTGATAAATGTCACTGGGCTGTCGCCCCCCCCGCCCTTTTCCAGTGAGAGGGGATCTTTTTTAACTTTGTGAGAGAAGGCAAAAGGGGACAATAAAAAGGGCTTAAAGATAGCATCTTTGACAAAACAGCATGACACATGGCAGTGTCAGCACAGAGCTCGTGTCTGAGAAAATGTTTGTCCCATCTAACACTAACACTTGTGTTGTAGACACAAAGTGTGGTCCATCAGGACCAGTCACAAAACCATTGTGACGCACACACACACACACACACATGCACACACACACGCACACACACACACATGCACACACACACACGCACACACACACACACACACACACACGCACGCACACACACACATGCACACACACACACACACGCACACATGCACACACACCCACACACTCACACACACACACATGCACACACACACGACGCACACACACACGCACACACACACACGCACGCACACACACACGCACGCACGCACACACACACACACACGCACACACACACACATGCACACACACACACACGCACACATGCACACACACACACACACACACACACACGCACACACACACACACACACACACGCACACACACACACACACACACACGCACACACACACACACACACACACATGCACACACACACATGCACACACACACACACACACACACGCACACACACACACACGCACACACACACACACACACACCTGGTGTTGTGAGACTCCTTACTGTATTTACCCCAGCCCAACGCCGGCATCTCGCAGTTATCAATGAAATAGACCTTTAGCACTGGGGGGGAGGGAAAGGGCTCAAT
This sequence comes from Prionace glauca, assembly GCA_037974335.1. Taxonomy (NCBI): domain Eukaryota; kingdom Metazoa; phylum Chordata; class Chondrichthyes; order Carcharhiniformes; family Carcharhinidae; genus Prionace; species Prionace glauca. The sequence continues at coordinate 9,470,395 of CM075755.1, read as the reverse complement.
CTGAGCCCAAAAGGGCTCCAAAGCAATGGCCACAAATGCAACTCCAGGCTTCGAGCTGGCTGTTCCTCAGTCAGTGGTGTTGGATTCACCACCCCCCCCCCCCGCCCCCCACCATCCCCCCCACCCCAGCCCTCTCCAGACACCCAGTCTGCAACCCCACGGCCACGGAGACATGGAGGACCAAATTGCAAGAGGGTGGGGTGTGAGAAAGAAGCGAGGGAGGGAGGAAGCAGGGCCGGGTCCCAGCTTGTCAGCAGCAGATCGCATTTGGCCACATGTATCACTGCTTGTGGCTGCTAGTTTATACAAGGTCACGGAGTGAGGTTCTGCATTCTTATTTCTGCATTTGACACTTCCCGCGCCCTTCCTGCCCTCGTCTCAGCTTCTTACCATCCCACTTTCAGAGGCTGAAAGGCCTCTCTGAGAAGCAGGGAGAGACGCTCAGGCATGAGGGATGCCCAGCCCATCATGCTCCCTGCCCTGGGATGGTTGCCCATATCAAGGTGCCGGGGGAGACGCGACCTCACCGTCCTCACGGAGGGGTGAGGAGGAACCTTGGCCCGCGCTTGACAGGCACTAACTGCTGGGAGGGGGGGTTTAAAACTGTGACTCTGCGGGCCCACACACACTCAACAGAGAAGAGTTACAGAGATATCCAGCTCAGAATCAGGCCCTTCGGCCCAACCCTTCCATGCCACCCTTTGTTTTAAAGCCCCTAAGCTAGTCCCAATTGCCTGCATTTGGCCCATATCCCTCTGTATCCATTTTACCCATCTACCTGTCTAAACGTTTTTTAAAAGACAAAATTGTACCCGCCTCTACTTCTGACCGCTTGTTCCAGACACTCACCACCCTCTGTGTGAATAAATTGCCCCTCTGGGCCCTTTTGTATCTCTCCCCTTTCGCCTTAAACCAATGCCCTCTAGTTTTAGGCTCTCCTATCTTTGGGAAAATGTATTGACTATCTAGCTGATCTGTGCCCCCCCATTATTTTATAGAACTCTATTAAGTCACCCCTCAGCCTCCTACGCTCCAGAGAAAAAAGTCCCAGTCTATCCAACCTCTCCTTATAACCCAAACCATCAAGTCCCAGTAGCATCCTAGTAAATCTTTTCTGTGCTCTTTCTAGTTTAATAATATCCTTTCTATAATAGGGTGACCAGAACTGTACACAGTATTACAAGTGTGGCCTTACCAATATCTTGTACAACTTCAACGAGACGTCCCAACTCCTGGATTCAATGTTCTGACTGATGAAACCAAGCATGCCGAATGCCTTCTTCACCACTCTGTCCACCAGTGACTTCACTTTCAAGGAGCTATGAACCTGTACCCCGAGATCTCTTTGTTCTGTAACTCTCCCCAACGCCCTACCATTAACTGAGTAAGTCCTGCCTTGGTTCAATCGACCAAAATGCATCAATGTGGAGTCTGCACATTCTCCCCGTGTCTGCATGGGTTTCCTCCGGGTGCTCTGGTTTCCTCCCACAGTCCAAAGGTGTGCGGGTTAGGTTAATTGGCCTTGCTAAAATTGCCCCTTCATGTCAGGGGGACAGGCTAGGGTAAATGCATGGGGCTGTGGGGGAAGGGCTTGGGTGGAATTGCAGACTCAATGAGCTGAAATGTCTCCTTGTGTACTGTGGGGTTTGATCATCTGTGATTCTATGCGAGGCAGGGCCATTCAAATGTCTGACAGCAGCAGGGAAGAAGCTGCCTTGAGTCAGTTTTTAAACACGTCCTTAGACTTTTGCATCTTTTATCTGATGGAAGAAGAGAGAATGTCCGGGGTGCGTGGGGGTTCTTAATGATGCTGGCTGCTTTTCCGAGGCAGTGGGAAGTATAGACAGAGTCAATGGACGGGAGGCTGGTTCAAGTGATGGATTGGGCTTCATTCACGATCTTTTGTAGTTCCTTGCAGTCTTGGGCAGAGCAGGAGCCCAGACCAAGCTGGTTTCTATGGTGCATTTGTAAAAGTTGGTGAGAGTCGTAGTGGTCCATGGGGAGAAGACTGCGGCTGTTCGCCTTATCCATTCCCCTCGTTTTTTTTTCCCCACAAGGGTTTTCCCACCCTTCCTGATCGTGGGATCATCTGATCAGGCTGAAGTTGACCTGAGGCCCCCCCCCCTGCCTCCCTCCTCTCCCGTAGTGGATCCTACAGCGGCAGGACAGGTGATGAGCAATGCCCTCTGGAAAAGGATACCAAAGTCTGAGGTCCCGTACCGACCGACTCAAGAGCAGCTTCTTCCCTGCTGCTGTCAGACTTTTGAATGGACCTACCTTGCGTTAAGTTGATCTTTCTCTACACCCTCGCTGTGACACTACATTCTGCACTCCCTCCTTTCCTTCTCTATGAACGGTATGCTGTGTCTGTTATAGTGCGCAAGAAACAATACTTTTTACCGTATGTTAATACATGTGACAATAATAAATCAAACCAAATCAAAACTAGTGGATTTAGGCATTGGGTAATAAATGTTGGCCCCAAATAGCGACACTCACGCACCCTGAGTGAATAAAACAAAATCGACTATATTCTGCTAAATCTACACTGTCCTCGTTCTGAGGTCAAAGTGACATATTTAAGGTGTGGTGTCCTGAACTTTTGCACAGTTGCTCCAGCCACAGGTTTGCAAGTGCACCAATACTTGCATTGATATAGCACCTTTCACAACCCCTCCCCTCTCCAGGATGCCCCGTGGCACTTCACAGCCAAAGAAGTACGTTGTAAGGTAGGAAACGCAGCACAGAAAGATCCCTCAAACCCGTATTGTGGTCCAGCCCTGGGAGGGTAGATGCGATTGCGATTTGACTTCTTGTCTGATACCCATTCAGGGTCCCTCGCTTCTGAACAGTGCGAGGCAGGGTTCTCAGCACAGAGGGCAAGTGCAGCCCAGAGATGGCAGCAGCCTTTGTTTCATTGAGTTTTAAAGTTTATTTGTTTAAAGTTTATCGTAAGTAGGCTTACATTAACACTGCAATGAAGTTACGGTGAAAATCCCCTAGTTGCCGCACTCCTGTTCGGGTACACCGAGGGAGAATTTAGCACGGCCAATGCACCCCAACCATCGCGTCTCTCAGACTGTGGGAGGAAATCCCATGCAGATACTTTATTTATTTGTTAGTGTCACAAATCGGCTTACATTAACACTGCAATGAAGTTACTGTGAAAATCCCCTAGTCGCCACACTCCTGTTCGGGTACACCGAGGGAGAATTTAGCACAGTTGAAGCAGTCTAGCCAGCATGCCTTTCAGACGATGAGAGAACACTAATACATAAACTTTAAACCAAACTAACTTTTAATGTTCTGCGGACCCAGGTCCAAATCCCCCACGGCAGATGGTGGAATTTGATTTCAATAAAAAAGATTCTACCAATGACCAGACAGTACAGTGAGTGAGGTTTTGCAAACCCAGGTAAGTCACGGGGGTTACAGATCGTGCGACATGAACCCAAGATCCCTGTTGAGACCGTAGCCAAGTTCCGCACACATGAGGACGGTCTCAACAGGGATCTTGGGTTCATGTCGCACTATCTGTAACCCCCGTGACTTGCCTGGGTTTGCAAAACCTCACTTACTGTACTGTCTGGAGACAATACACATCTCTTTAAACTGTGATCAGTGCTCCTTCCACTCACATTATCAGCCACTTTAAGACTTGAACAGCAGGTTAGGTGTAAGGATTCGCATTCTAATCAGCAACTGTCTGTGCTTTATATGCTCTGTCTGTCTGAGGCCAGAACTCTCCATTCACCTGACGAAGAGGCAGTCCCCTTGAAAGCTTGTGAGAATATTATCAAATAAATCGGTTGGACTAAAACCTGGTGTTGTCAGACTTTTTAATGTGGAATTTGTACATTTTTCCCTGTGCCTGCATGGGTTTCCAAAACAGTGTGTGTTAGGGCGACTGGCCATGCTAAATTGCCCCTGAGAGTTAGGGGGACGAGCTAGGGTCAATTTAGCACGGCCAATGCACCCTAACCAGCATGTCTTTCAGACTGTGGGAGAAAATCGGCGCACCCAGAGGAAACCCACGCAGACACGGGGAGAATGTGCAGGCTCCACGCGGACAGTGACCCGAGGCTGGGAGTCAAAACCGTGTCCCTGGCGCTGAGAGGCAGCAAGAACAGAGATATGGATGAGAAGGGCTTGAGCTAAATTGGGCAATGATACCTTCGTCTTAGAGATGAACGTGAGGTCTGAAATCCTCCCGGGTTCAAGTGTGACACCAAGGTTACAAACAAGATAGACGAATCGTAGCCTGTTGCCATGGTGATGGAGGGAGTCAATAGTTAAGCACGGAGTTCGGAGATGGTTAGAACAGTTTTTGCTTCACTCTCTCATCCACAGTAAAGCAGGAAACAACGAGGTGGGGGGAAGGTGATGATACAATATTTATATAACAAGGGCTCATTTGCATTGCAAACTGTTGAGCAAACAGAACCTTCTGGAGCAAGTTGAGCATTTGTCCTGTGTTGTTGTCTCATCAGCACATTCTGTTTGTTCGCTGCATGTGACGGTGTGGGGATTAGTGCTGAGAAAGTGAATACGTATCAGCCTCCACTTCCTGCTGTCAGTATCAATCATTAACATAGCAGCGACAACACGGGGTTCGATACAGAGTAAAGCTCCCTCTACACTGTCCCCCCATCAAAAACTTCCAGGACAGGTACAGCACGGGGTTAGATACAGAGTAAAGCTCCCTCTACACTGTCCCCCATCAAACACTCCCAGGACAGGTACAGCACAGGGTTAGATACAGAGTAAAGCTCCCTCTACACTGTCCCCCCATCAAACACTCCCAGGACAGGTACAGCACGGGGTTAGATACAGAGTAAAGCTCCCTCTACACTGTCCCCCCATCAAACACTCCCAGGACAGGTACAGCACGTGGTTAGATACAAAGTAAAGCTCCCTCTACACTGTCCCCATCAAACACTCCCAGGACATGTACAGCATGGGGTTAGATACAGAGTAAAACACCCTCTACACTATCCCCCCATCAAACACTCCCAGGACAGGTACAGGACAGGGTTAGATAAGAGTAAAACTCCCTCTACACTTTCCCCATCAAACACTCCCAGGACAGGTACAGCACGGGGTTAGATACAGAGTAAAGCTCCCTCTACACTGTCCCCCCATCAAACACTCCCAGGACAGGTACAGCACGGGGTTAGATACAGAGTAAAGCTCCCTCTACACTGTCCCCCCATCAAACACTCCCCGGACAGGTACAGCACGTGGTTAGATACAAAGTAAAGCTCCCTCTACACTGTCCCCATCAAACACTCCCAGGACATGTACAGCATGGGGTTAGATACAGAGTAAAACACCCTCTACACTATCCCCCCATCAAACACTCCCAGGACAGGTACAGGACAGGGTTAGATAAGAGTAAAACTCCCTCTACACTTTCCCCATCAAACACTCCCAGGACAGGTACAGCACGGGGTTAGATACAGAGTAAAGCTCCCTCTACACTGTCCCCATCAAACACTCCCAGGACAGGTACTACACAGGGTTAGATACAGAGTAAAGCTCCCTCTACACTCTCCCACCACCAAACACTCCCAGGACAGGTACAGCACGGGGGTTAAATACACAGTAAAGCTCCCTCTACACTGTCCCCATCAAACACTCCCAGGACAGGTACAGTACAGGGTTAGATACAGAGTAAAGATCCCTCTACACTGTCCCCATCAAACACTCCCAGGACAGGTACAGCACGGGGGATAGATACAGAGTAAAGCTCCCTCTACACTGTCCCCATCAAACACTCCCAGGACAGATACAGCACGGGGTTAGATACGGAGTAAAGCTCCATCTGCACTGTCCCCCATCAAACATTCCCAGGGCAGGTACAGCACGGGGTTAGATACAGATAAAGCTCCCTCTACACTGTCCCTCATCAAACACTCCCAGGACAGGTACAGCACGTGGTTAGATACAGAGTAAAGCTCCCTCTACACTGTTCCCCATCAAACACTCCCAGGACAGGTACAGCACGGGGTTAGATACAGAGTAAACCTCTCTTTACACTGTCCCCCCATCAAACACTCCCAGGACAGGTACAGCACAGGGTTAGATACACAGTAAAGCTCCCTCTACACTGTCCCCCATCAAACACTCCAATGACAGGGATAGCAGGGGGCTAGATACAGAGTAAAGCTTCCTCTACACTGTCCCCATCAAACACTCCCAGGACAGGTACAGCACGGGGTTAGATACAGAGTAAAGCTCCCTCTACACTGTCCCCATCAAACACTCCCAGGACAGGGACAGCACAGGGTTAGATACAGAGTAAAGCTCCCTCTACACTGTCCCCCATCAAACAATCCCAGGACAGGTATAGCACGGGGTTAGATACAGAGTAAAGCTCCCTGTACACTGTCCCCATCAAACACTCCCATGACAGTTACAGCACGGGGTTAGATACAGAGTAAAGCTCCCTCTACACTGTCCCCCATTAAACAATCCCAGGACAGGTATAGCACGGGGTTAGATACAGAGTGAAGCTCCCTCTACACTGTCCCCATGAATCACTTCCAGGACAGGGACAGCACAGGGTTAGATACAGAGTAACGCTCCCTCTACACTGTCCCTCATCAAACACTCCCAGGACAGGTACAGCACGGGGTTAGATACAGAGTAAAGCTCCCTCTACACTGTGCCCATCAAACACTCCCAGGACAGGTACAGCACGGGGTTAGATACAGAGTAAAGCTCCTTCTACACTGTCCCCATCAAACACTCCCAGGACAGGGACAGCACAGGGTTAGATACAGAGTAAAGCTCCCTCGACACTGTCCCCCCAACAAACACTCCCAGGACAGGGACAGCACAGGGTTAGATACAGAGTAAAGCTCCCTCTACAGTGTGCCCCCATCAAATACTCCCAGTACAGGTACAACACGGGGGTTAGATACAGAGTAAAGCTCACTCTACACTGTCCCCATCAAACACTCCCAGGACAGGTACAGCACGGGGATTAGATACAGAGTAAAGCTCCCTCTACACTGTCCCCATCAAACACTCCCAGGAGAGATACAGCACGGGGTTAGATACAGAGTAAAGCTCCCTCTATACTGTCTCCCATCAAACACTCCCAGGACAGGTACAGCACGGGGTTAGATACAGAGTAAACCTCTCTTTACACTGTCCCCCCATCAAACACTCCCAGGACAGGTACAACATGGGGTTAGATACAGAGTAAAGCTCCCTCTACACTGTCCCCCCATCAAACACTCCCAGGACAGGTTCAGCACGGTGTTAGATATAGAGTAAAGCTCCCTCTACACTGTCCCCCATCAAACACTCCCAGGACAGATACAGCATGGGGTTAGATACAGAGTAAAGCTCCCTCTACACTGTCCCCCCATCAAACACTCCCAGGACAGGTACAGCATGGGGTTAGACACAGAGTAAATCTCCTTCTACACTGTCCCCCATCAAACACTCCCAGGGCAGGTACAGCACAGGGTTGGATACAGAGTAAAGCTCCCTCTACACTGTCCCCATCAAACACTCCCAGGACAGGTACAGCACAGGGTTAGATACAGAGTAAACCTCCCTGTACACTGCCCTCCATCAAACACTCCCAGGACAGGTACAGCACGGGGTTAGATACAGAGTAAAGCTCCCTGTACACTGTCCCCCATCAAACACTCCCAGGACAGGTATAGCAGGGGGTTAGATACAGAGTAAAGCTCCCTCTACTCTGTCCCCATCAAACACTCCCAGGACAGATACAGCACAGGGTTGGATACAGAGTAAAGCTCCCTCTACACTGTCCCCCATCAAACACTCCCAGGACAGGTACAGCACGGGGTTAGATACAGAGTAAAACACCCTCTACACTGTCCCCATCAAACACTCCCAGGACAGGGAAAGCACAGGGTTAGATACAGAGTGAAGCTCCCTCTACACTGTCCTTCATCAAACACTCCCAGGACAGGTACAGCACGGGGTTAGATACAGAGTAAAGCTCCCTTTACACTGTTCCCCCATCAAACACTCCCAGGACAGGGACAGTACGGGGTTAGATACAGAGTAAAGCTCCCTCTACACTGTCCCCCATCAAACACTCCCAGGACAGGGACAGCACGGGGTTAGATACAGAGTAAAGCTCCCTCTACCGTGTCCCCCCATCAAACACTCCCAGGACAGGTACAGCACGGGGTTAGATACAGAGTAAAGCTTCCTCTACACTGTCCCCCCATCAAACACTCCCAGGACAGGTACAGCATGGGGTTAGATATAGAGTGAAGCTCCCTCTACACTGTCCTTCATCAAACACTCCCAGGACAGGGACAGCACAGGGTTAGATACAGAGTAAAGCTCCCTCTACAGTGTCCCCCCATCAAACACTCCCAGGACAGGTACAGCACGGGGTTAGATACAGAGTAAAGCTCCCTCTACAGTGTCCCCCCATCAAACACTCCCAGGACAGGTACAACACGGGGTTAGATACAGAGTAAAGCTTCCTCGACACTGTCCTCATCAAACACTCCCAGGACAGGTACAGCACGGGGTTAGATACAGAGTAAAGCCTCCTCTACACTGTCCTCATCAAACACTCCCAGGACAGGTACAGCACGGGGTTAGATACAGAGTAAAGCTTCCTCTACATTGTCCCCCATCAAACACTCCCAGGACAGGTACAGCACGGGGTTAGATACAGAGTAAAGCTTCCTCTACACTGTCCTCATCAAACACTCCCAGGACAGGTACAGCATGGGGTTAGATACAGAGTGAAGCTCCCTCTACACTGTCCTTCATCAAACACTCACAGACAGGGACAGCACAGGGTTCGATACAGAGTAAAGCTCCCTCTACACTGTCCCCCATCAAACACTCCCAGGACAGGTACAGCACAGGGTTAGATACAGAGTAAAGCTCCCTCTACAGTGTCCCCCCATCAAACACTCCCAGGACAGGTACAGCACGGGGTTAGATACAGAGTAAAGCTCCCTCTACACTGTCCCCATCAAACACTCCCAGGACAGGTACAGCATGGGGTTAGATACAGAGTAAAGCTCCCTCTACACTGTCCCCCCCATCAAACACTCCCAGGACAGGTACAGCACAGGGTTAGATACAGAGTAAAGCTCCCTCTACACTGTCCCCCCCATCAAACACTCCCAGGACAGGTACAGCACAGGGTTAGATACAGAGTAAAGCTCCCTCTACACTGTCAAACATTCTTAGGTGTGGCACATCACAGGTTTGCTCCCATGTAGGACTATCTCTTCACTATTTCAGTACTACTGCATCTCCGTACCATTTGTCAACATTTTAAAGGACTGAACCTCCCCATGGGGACTTCTTGAACTTTCATAGTTTGCACCTTTTCAATTACAAATATGAAATCCTTCATATGTCTTTGATGCCCCTTTGCCTCTGTATGGAGACCATTGTTGATACTGGTCGCGAATCAGTGTGTAAGGAATTACTCAATACTGACCTCTGCAGGTACTCTGAGAAACTGTAGTAATGATGTGGACCCAGGAAGCACAGTCAGAAGTCTCACAACGCCAGGTTCTAGTCCAACAGGTTTACTTGGCAGCACGAGCTTTTGGAGTGCCACTCCTTCATCGGGTGAGTGAGGATTGGTGTTCACAAACAGGACATATGAAGACACAAACTCTATTTACAAAATAACGGTTGCGAGTCTTTACAAGTAATCAAGTCTTAAAGGTACAGAATGTGTAAGTGGAGAGAGCACAGGTTACAGAGATGTGGATTGTCTCCAGACAGGACAGAGGGTGAGATCTTGCAAGTCCAGGCAAGTCGTGGGGGTTACAGATAGTGTGACATGAACCCAAGATCCCTGTTGAGGCCATCCTCATGTGTGTGGAACTTGACTCTCAGTCTCTGCTCAGCGATTCTGTGTTGTCATGTGTTGTGAAGGCGCCTTGGAGAACGCCTACCCTTACTCCTGCCAGCAGGACTGTTCTCTTCCAGTTGGGGAACACTTTAGCAGTCACAGGCATTCAGCCTATGATCTTCGGGTAAGCATTCTCCAAGGCGGCCTTCACGACACACAACAGCGCAGAATAAGAACATAAGAAATAGGAGCAGGAGTAGGCCATCTAGCTCTTCGAGCCTGCCCCGCCATTCAATAAGATCATGGCTGATCTGTCGTGACTCAGCTCCACCTTCCCGCCCTCTCCCCATAACCCTTAATCCTCTCTCTTATCAAAAACCCATCAACCTTGCTGAGCAGAGACTGATAACCAAGTTCCGCACACACGAGGACAACCTCAACTGGGATCTTGGGTTCATGTCACACTATCTGTAACCCCCACGACTTGCCTGGACTTGCAAAATCTCACTAACTGTCCTGTCTGGGGACAATACAAATCTCATTAATCTGTGCTTAACCCTCTCTCCAATCACATTGTCTGTACCTGTAAGACTTGATTACCTGTAAAGATTCGCATTCCAATTGTTATCATATAAGCTGAGTTTGTGTCTATATATGCCTTGTTTGTGTCTGCCTCTGTGGAGTTTGCATGTTCTTCTCATGTCTGTGGGGGTTTTCTGTCATAGTCCAAAGATGTGTAGGTTAGGTGGATTGGCCATGCTAAATTGTCCCTTAGTGTCCAAAGATGTGCAGATTAGGTGGATTGGCCGTGCTAAATTGTCCCTTAGTATCCAAAGATGTGCAGATTAGGTGGATTGGCCATGCTAAATTGTCCCTTAGTATCCAAAGATGTGTAGGTTAGGTGGATTGGCCATGCTAAATTGCCCCTTAGTGTCCAAAGATGTGCAGGTTAGGTGGATTGGCCATGCTAAATTGCCCCTTAGTGTCCAAAAATGTGCAGATTAGGTGGATTGGCCATGCTAAATTGTCCCTTAGTATCCAAAGATGTGTAGGTTAGGTGGATTGGCCATGCTAAATTGCCCCTTAGTGTCCAAAGATGTGCAGGTTAGGTGGATTGGCCATGCTAAATTGCCCCTTAGTGTCCAAAGATATGTAGGTTAGGTGGATTGGTTATGCTAAATTGCCCCTTAGTGTCCAAAGATGTGCAGGTTACATGGATTGGCCATGCTAAATTGCCCCTTAGTGTCCAAAGATGTGTAGGTTCAATGGATTGGCCATGCTAAATTGCCCCTTTGTGTCCAAAGATGTGCAGGTTAGATGGATTGGCCATGCTAAATTGCCCCTTAGTGTCCAAAGATGTGTAGGTTCGATGGATTGGCCATGCTAAATTGCCCCTTTGTGTCCAAAGATGTGCAGGTTAGATGGATTGGCCATGCTAAATTGCCCCTTAGTGTCCAAAGATGTGTAGGTTCGATGGATTGGCCATGCTAAATTGCCCCTTTGTGTCCAAAGATGTGTAGGTTAGATGGATTGACCATGCTAAATTGCCCCTTAGTGTCAAAGGTGTGCAGGTTAGGTGGATTGGCCATGCTAAATTGCCCCTTAGTGTCCAAAGATGTGTAGGTTAGATGGATTGACCATGCTAAATTGCCCCTTAGTGTCCAAAGATGTGTAGGTTAGGTGGATTGGCCATGGGAAATGTGTGGGATTACAGGAATCGGGTGGGGGAGAGGGCCTGGGTAAGATACTCTTTAAGAGAGTCAGTGCAGACCTGATGGGCTGAATGGCCACTTCTCCATTGTAGGGATTCTATGGTTCCTGAAGTGAATTTCTCCTTGTAAAAAAAACCTCTCGATATTGAAGAGAAATGTCTTCATTCGACAGCACCCTTCAAAACCCCCGACCGCTGGCACTGAGAGGAGTAAGGGCAACAGAGACATGGGAACAGCACTGCCTGCTCACCCTGCTCTGAGTCTCTCATCGTCCTGACTTGGGGCTGTTATCGCCATACCTTCACCGTCACTCCAATTCACAAGCCCCCTCTCTGACAGCACTGGAGGTGTACCTACACCACAGGGACTGCGTCGGGTTCAAGAAGGCAGCTCACCAGCACCTTCTCAAGGGACAGTCAGGGATGGTCAATAAAAAGGTGACACACCCAAATCCTGTGAGAGAGTTAGAACGGAAGGAGGCCATTCAGCCCATCCAGTGCATGCTGACGTTTATACTTTATCCAGCTCCATCAATTAAACCATCTCCATCCGCCCCATTCACATATTCCACTAGCTTTCCCCCCACATGCTTCTAAATGCATCTCTGGTAATCACTTCCTCATTCTGGCCATAAGGAAGTTCCTTTTGAATTCTCTCTCTGGTTTCCTCGTCACTACCCTATGCTGATGTCTTGAAGTTTTGCTCTTCCCCACAAGAGGAAACATTCCCTCTGCTTCCGTGTCATCAAATCCTTCCGGATTCTACTTAACTCTATGAAGTCCCACTTTTCTTTCCTTGAGAAAAGAGATCCAGTCCCGTCGTCCGCTCCTCATCAGGCCTATCTGGCATCACCCTTGTCACTCGGGGCAACAGGGTGGTTAGCACTGCTGCCTCACAGCGCCAGGGACGCGGGTTCGATTCCCAGCTTGGGTCATTGGCTCTGTGGAGTCTGCATATTCTCCCCCTCTCAGTTTGGGTTTCCTCCGGGTGCTCCGGTTTACTCCCACAGTCCGAATGATGGATTGGCCATTTAAATTGTCCCTTAGTGTCCAAAGATGTGCAGGTTAGGTGGATTGGCCATGCTAAATTGCCCCTTAGTGTCCAAACATGTGTAGGTTAGGTGGATTGGCCATGCTAAATTGCCCCTTAGTGTCCAAAGATGTGTAGGTTAGGTGGATTGGCCATGCTAAATTGCCCCTTAGTGTCCAAAGATGTGTAGGTTAGGTGGATTGGCCATGCTAAATTGCCCCTTAGTGTCCAAAGATGTGTAGGTTAGGTGGATTGGCCGTGCTAAATTGCCCCTTAGTGTCCAAAGATGTGTAGGTTAGGTGGATTGGCCATGCTAAATTGCCCCTTAGTGTCCAAAGATGTGTAGGTTAGGTGGATTGGCCATGCAAAATATGTCAGGTTACAGGGATAGGGTGGAGGGTTGGCCTGTTTGGGATGGTCTTTCGGAGAGTCAGTATAGATTCAATGGCCCAAATGGCCTCTTTCCACACTGTGGGGATCCTATGATATTTCACATTCTCTCCAGTGCCCCTGTGGCACAATGGTTGTTCATATCAAATGTTGGAGGGACAATCTTTTAACTTCAGCAAGTGTATTCTACATCCAGCTCAGCAGGGTAACAGTCAGGATATCTTTTCTCCTCTCCAGGTCTGGTGTAGGATCATAGAATTTCTGCGATGCAGGAGGAGGCCATTCAGCTCATTGATTCAGCAGCAACCGTCTGGAATGGCATCTCACCCAGGCCATATCCCTATAACCCCACATATTTAGCCTGCTAATTCCCATAACCTGCACATCTTTGGACACTAAGGGGCAATTTAGCACGGCCAATCCACCTAACCTGCACATCTTTGGACACTAAGGGGCAATTTAGCATGGCTAATGGACCTAACCCACACATCTTTGGACACTAAGGGGCAATTTAACATGGCCAATCCACCTAACCTACACATCTTTGGACACTAAGGGGTAATTTAGCATGGCTAATGGACCTAACCCACACATCTTTGGACACTAAGGGGCAATTTAACATGGCCAATCCACCTAACCTGCACATCTTTGGACACTAAGGGGCAATTTAGCATGGACAATCCACCTAACCTGCACATCTTTGGACACTAAGGGGCAATTTAGCATGGCCAATCCACCTAACCTACACATCTTTGGACACTAAGGGGCAATTTAGCATGGCCAATCCACCTAACCTACACATCTTTGGACACTAAGGGGCAATTTAGCATGGCCAATCCACCTAACCTGCACATCTTTGGACACTTAGGGGCAATTTAGCATGGCCAATCCATCGAACCTACACATCTTTGGACACTTAGGGGCAATTTAGCATGGCCAATCCACCTAACCTACACATCTTTGGACACTAAGGGACAATTTAGCATGGCCAATCCATCGAACCTACACATCTTTGGACACTCAGGCCGCACTTGGAGTACTGTGTGCAGTTCTGGTCCCCACATTACAGGAAGGATGTAGAGGCTTTGGAGAGGGTGCAGAGGAGGTTTACCAGGATGTTGCCTGGTATGGAGGGGAGATCCTATGAGGAGAGATTGAGAGATTTGGGGTTGTTTTCGCTGGAAAGAAGGCGGCTAAGAGGGGATCTCATTGAAACATATAAGATGATTAGAGGTTTAGACAGGGTAGATAGTGATAGCCTTTTTCCTAGGATGGAGAAAGCTAGCACGAGGGGGCACGATTTTAAATTAAGGGGGGGTAGTTATAGGACAGATGTCAGGGGTAGGTTCTTTACCCAGAGGGTGGTGAGGGACTGGAATGCCCTGCCAGCTGCAGTTGTAAATGCACCTCGTTTGGGGGCGTTTAAGAGATCTGTGGATAGGTTTATGGATGAAAAGGGATTGGTTTAGGCTAGTGGGTCATTGTTTTGTAACTGGTCGGCGCAACATCGTGGGCCGAAGGGCCTGTTCTGCGCTGTAATGTTCTATGTTCTATGTTCTAATTTAGCATGGCTAATGGACCTAACCCGTACATCATTCAGACTGTGGGAGGAAACCCACGCAGGCACGGTTGGGGGAGTGGGGAGGGGGTTGGGGGAGGTGGGGTGGGCGGAAATGTGCAAACTCCAGACAGACAGTGACCTGAGCGGAGAATTGAATCCGGGCCTCTGGTGCTGTGAGCCTGGCTTGATCCTTGATCTGGTGGGTCTCGTGCGTCAGGGTCTGTTCCAGCCACCCGAGGATGCAGGCAAATACATAAAACCTGACGAGAGGTTCATAGGACTGATGAACTCTGATAAGAATCGATGATGTGACTCAGAGGAAGGAGACTTGCGGAAACCACCAATAGGTATAGATTTATTTCTGAGGTGGATCATATCAGGGATACATCAGAAAGAAATATTTTGATAACTTTGCGAAGAGTACGCGAAGCCTCAGGCAGAAAATCAAGGCATTTGCAAAATTATCTGGTTGTTAATCTCTGCACGCAAAGATAAGGTGCCATCGCTCTGGGGAGGGGGGGGGGGGGGGGCGCCTGAAAAGTTTATTTATTTATTCATCATAAGTCGCCTTACATCGACACTGCAATGAAGTTACCGTGAAATTCCCCCAGTCGCCACACACCGGCACTGAGGGAAAATTTAGCGCGGTCAATGCACCCTAACCAGCGCGTCTTTCAGACTGTGGGAGTACCCGGAGGAAACCCACGCAGACACGGGGAGAATGTGCAGATTCCACACAGACAGTGGTGACCCAAGCTGGGAATCGAACCCAGATCCTTGGCGCTGTGAGGCAGCAGTGCCAACCAGCGTGCCACCCTAGTCGGGTCCTGGTCAGGATGTTATCACCGATTATAGTTTCACAGTTGATGGGGAAAACTGAACTGAAGACAGGATGGCATTTCCTGAAGACGGTGGAAGAGAGACTTAAGCTGGTGTGGTGGGTAATCTGTGCACAGCAAGATTCCAAAAACAGCATCATGATAATGGTCAGATTACCGCCTCCCCACCCCATGAATTCTCCAACAGAGGAATAAACACTGACCTGGATACTAAACGCAGACCTGATGCGACAGAACGGGTGGCATGGTGGCACGATGGTTAGAACTATTGCCTCACAGTGCCAGGGACCTGGGTTCGATTCCCCCCGTGTTAGCCGTCACCATCCGAGGAAAAAGGCTCTCACTGTCCACCCTATCTAACCCTCTGATCATCTTGTATGCCTCAATTAGGTCACCTCGTAACCTTCTTTCTCAAAGTCCCCTCTGAATCTCCGGTCCCCTTACCCTCAGAATCTTATACACCTCAATCATGTCCCCCCCCCCCATCACCGTCAGCTTTCTAGAGAAAACAATCCAAGCCTTTCCAATCTCTCTTTCTCGCTCAAATGCTCCATCCCAGGCAACATAGAAACATAGAAAAACTACAGCACAGGCCCTATATTGTGGGCCGGCACGGTAGCACAGTGGGTTAGCACTGCTCCTTCACAGCTCCAGGGACCTGGGTTCGATTCCCGGCTCGGGGTCACTGTCTGTGTGGAGTTTGCACATTCTCCTCGTGTCTGCGTGGGTTTCCTCTGGGTGCACCGGTTTCCCCCCACAGTCCAAAGATGTGCGGGTTAGGTTGATTGGCCATGCTAAAATTGCCCCTTAGTGTCCTGAGATGCTTAGGTTAGAGGGATTAGAGGGTAATAACATGTTGGCATATGGGAGATGGGCCTGGATGGGATTGTGTTCGGTGCAGACTCGATGGGCCGAAGGGCCTCTTTCTGCACTGTAGGGTTCTATGATTCTACAGCCCACAAACTTGTGCTGAAACTTGTCCCTACCTTAGAGATTACTCGGCTTATCTATAACCCTCTATCCTACTAAGTCCCATGTACTTATCAAAAAGTCTCTTAAAAGACCCTATCGAATCCTCCTCCACCACCCCTGCCGGCAGCCCAGTTCACACACCCACCACTCTCTGAGTGAAAAACTGACCCCTGACATCTCCTACTCCCCGGCACCCTAAACCTGGGTCCTCTTGTGGCAGCCATTTCAGCCCTGGGAAAATGCCTCTGACTATCCATCAATCGATCAATACCTCTCAACATCTTACACACCTCTATCAGGTCACCCTTCACCCTTCGTCTCTCCAAGGAGGAAAGGCCGAGCTCCCTCAACCTATCCTCATAAGGCGTGCCCCCCAATCCAGGCAACGTCCTTGTAACTCTCCTCTGCACCCTTTCTATGGCTTCCACATCCTTCCTGTAATGAGGTGACCAGGACTGAGCACAGTACTCCAAGTGGGGTCTGACCAGGGTCCTATATCGCTGCAGCATTATGTCCCGACTCCTACACTCACCTCCTCGAATGATGAAGGCCAGTACACTGTACGCCTTCTTAACCACATCTTGGTGAACTTTCTCTGTATCCCCTGCAGTACAATTACATCCTTCCTGTAGTGAGGTGACCAGAACTGCAAACAGTCCTCCAGCCTAACCAACACTCTGTACAGCTCCAACATTACCTCCCCGCTCCTATACCCTATGGCACGATTAATAAAAGCAAGTGCCCTATGAACCTTCTTCCCGTGGGCCGGCACAGTAGCCCAGTGGGTTAGCACTGCTGCTTCACAGCTCCAGGGACCTGCGTTCGATCCCCAGCTCGGGGTCACTGCCTGTGTGGAGTTTGCACATTCTCCTTGTGTCGGCGTGGGTTTCCTCCAGGTGCCCTGGTTTCCTCCCACAGTCCAAAGATATGCTGGTTAGGTTGATTGGCCATGCTAAAATTGCCCCTTGGTGTCCTAGGCTTAGGTTAGAGGGATTAACGGGTAATAATATGTAGGGATATGGGAGTAGGGCCTGGGTGGGATTGTGGCCAGTACAGACTCGATGGGCCGAATGGCTTCCTCCTGCTCCTATTTTCTATGTTTCTCCCATCGCTCTGGTCCCAAGCTTGGCTCTGGCTATAAAGAGATCGCAGTGTCCTGGTCCAAGGAGGATAAATTGTGAGCCAATGGCAACAAAAACAAAAATGGCGGCACAGTGGTTAGCACTGCGTCTGCGTGGGTTTCCTCCGGGTGCTCCGGTTTCCTCCCACTCTCCAAAGGTGTGTGGGATATTTGGGTTGGCCATGCTAAATTGACCCTAGTGTCAGTGAGATTAGCAGGGTAAATTTGTGGGGTTACGGGAATAGGGCCTGGGTGAGACTGTGGCCAGTACAGACTCGATGGTCCGAATGGCTTCCTTCTGTACTGTAGGGATTCAGTGATTCTATTCTGCCTCACAGCACCAGGGACTCATGTTCGATTCCAGCCTTGGGCTGCATGGAGTTTTCCCCACGTCTGCATGGGTTTTCCCCGGCCATTTGTTTTCTGACACCTTGCCATTCTTTCTGGTTGTATCACAGCTTGGTCTGGGCTCCTGCTCTGCCCAAGACTGCAAGGAACTACAAAGGGTAGTGAATGTAGGCCAGTCCATCACACAAACCAGCCTCCCATCCATTGACTCTGTCTACACTTCCCGCTGCCTCAGCAAAGCAGCCAGCATAGTCGAGAGCCCCACACATCCCGGACATTCTCTCTTCCACCTTCTTCCATCGGGAAAAAGATACAAAAGTCCGAGGTCACGCACCAACCGTCTCAAAAAACAGCTTCTTCCCTGCTGCCGTCAGACTTTTGAACGGACCCCCTCGTATTAAGTTGATCTTTCTCTGCACCCTAGCTGTGACTGTAACACTACATTCTGAACCCTCTCCTTTCCTTCTCCCCAGCAGGGTGGTGATGTGGCACAACGGTTGGCACTGCTGCCTTACAGCTTCACGGACCTGGGTTCAATTTCCTGCTTGTGTCACTGTCTGTGTGGAGTTTGCACATTCTCCCCATGTCTGCGTGGTTTCCCCCGGGTGCTCCGGTTTCCTCCCACAGTCCGAAGATGAGCGGGTTAGGTTGATTGGCCGCGCTAAAATTGTCCCTTTGTCCCCAGGTGCATGGATTAGCGGGGTAATAGGTGGAGTTACAGGGATAGGAGCTGGGTGGGATTGTTGTTGGTGCAGACTTGATGGGCCGAACGACCTCCTTTTGCACTGGAGGGCTTCTGTGTTTTACTCTATATCCACAGGGGTATAGAGTCTTTGTCTGTATAGTGCACAACAAATAATACTACATACCAATGCACGTGACAATAATAAATCAAACCATGTTTGAGATGGCATTGTGATTAAAAACAGCTTACTGGCATTCAGCAAGCACACCGGATGGTGCAGACAAGAAGGAAACTTGCATTTCAACAGTTCCTTTAACAACCTCAAGATATAATACAAAGCAGTCTATTTAGGGCATTTCATCGGAAATATTGTAACCAATCTGTGCACAGCGCTTCCTGCCAAGAACATTTATGAACACTCTCTCTTGGCTGTCAGGTCCTGGGATGGGACTTGAACCCTGAGTTTCTGGTTCAGTCACGTGCTCACTGTGTCACTGCGCCACAAGACTGCCTCCCCATGGCCAGCCCTTTTCCAAATTCTTCCTTGATTCTTTGACCTACACGTGTGCCTTCTAAATAAATGAATCCTTAACCTCCTTCTAGATCTCTCCTGTCATGAGTGTATGAATATATCTTAGTAATCTGGACTATACTATAGTCTACATACTATATACTACATACTCCTTATACACAAAGAACAAAGAACAAAACAGCACGGGAAACAGGCCCTTCGGCCCAACGAGCCCGCGCCGCCGTCCCATGGTCAGTGACCTATTCATGACTCTAGTCTATGCCTAATGTGTGAGGGTCAGGGAGGTCCTGATCAGGGGGTTCAATATAGGGACAATTTGTTACCCAATCAATCAGCCTAAAAGCACATTTTTGGGATGTGGGAGGAAACCGGAGCACCCGGAGGAAACCCACGCAACCACGGGAGAACGCGCAAACTCCCACGGACACAGGCCCAAATCCATGTGTCCGCACAGCAACAGAGATAGCCTCTGTGCTGCCATGATGCCCTCGAGATGGTAAGTGCCTGTGGATAAAAATTTCATTATTAAAGACTCTATATCCCTGAGACACCTATGACTGAGTGGCCAAGTTCCTCTCCAATTCCATTTTCAAGTTTGCTGACGACACCACCACAGTGGGTCAGATCTCAAACAATGATGAGACCGGGTACAGGAATGAGATAGAGAATCTGGTGAACTGGTGAGGCAACAATAATCTCTCCCTCAATGTCAACAAAACGAAGGAGATTGTCATTGACTTCAGGAAGCGTAAAGGAGAACGTGCCCCTGTCTACATCAACGGGGATGAAGTAGAAAGGGTCGAGAGCTTCAAATTTTTAGGTGTCCGGATCACCAACAACCTGCCCTGGTCTCCCTCACATGCTGACACTATAGTTAAGAAAGCCTACCCAATGCCTCTACTTTCTCAGAAGACTAAGGATATTTGCCATGTCAGCTATGACTCTCACCAACTTTTACAGATGCCCCATAGAAAAGCATTCTTTCTGGTTGTATCACAGCTTGGTCTGGGCTCCTGCTCTGCCCAAGACCGCAAGGAACTACAAAGGGTTGTGAACGTAGCCCAATCCATCACACAAACTAGCCTCCCATCCATTGACTCTGTCTACACTTCCCACTGTCTCGGCAAAGCAACCAGCATCATTAAGGACCCCACGCACCCCGGACATTCTCTCTTCCACCTTCTTCCATCGAGTGAAAAATACAAAAGTCTGAGGTCCCGTACCGACCAACTCAAGAACAGCTTCTTCCCTGCTGCCGTCAGACTTTTGAATGGCATTAAGTTGATCTTTCTCTACGCCCAAGTTATGACTGTAACACTCCATTCTGCACTCTCTCCTTTCCTTCTCTATGAACAGGATGCTTTGTCTGTGCAGCGCGCAAGAAAAATACTTTTCACTGTATGTTAACACGTGACAATAATAAATCAAATCAAAAATTTGCATCACTTGATTGATGGCAGTTAGTGATAATAACCATAGATTTGCATATGTACAGAGCTTAGAAGAAGCATTTCAAGAGTTAGCAGGTGGGCTACAAACAGGGGGCATGAACTTTGGAATATTGATAAAAACCAGAGGAATGAACATAAGAACATAAGAAATAGGAGCAGGAGTAGGCCATCTGGCCCTTCAAGCCTGCCCCGCCATTCAATAAGATCATGGCTGATCTGTCGTGGCTCAGTTCTACTTTCCCGTCCTCGCCCCATAACCCTTAATCCCTTCTCTTATCAAAAACCCATCAACCCGCTTCTTAAAAATATTTAGCGAGGCAGCCTCCACCACTTCAACGGGCAGAGAATTCCAGAGATTCACCCCCTCTGAGAGAAGAAGTTCCTCCTCAACTCCGTTCTAAACCGCCTCCCCTTTATCTTGAGGCTGTGCCCCTAGTCCTACTGTCTTTTTTGAGCGGGAAGAGTCTCTCCACCTCTATCCTATCCATCCCATTCATCATCTTATACGTCTCAATGAGATCTCCCCTCATTCTTCTAAACTCCAATGAGTACAAGCCTCGTTCATTCAGCCTCTCCTCATAGCTCAACCCCCTCAACTCTGGTATCAGCCTAGTAAACCTCCTCTGCACTCCCTCCAAGGCCAAAATATCTTTGCGCAGGTGCGGCGCCCAAAACTGCACACAGTACTCCAGCTGCGGCCTCACCAATGCCCTATACAGCTGCAGCAAGACCTCCCTACTTTTATATTCAATCCCCCTCGCTATGAAGGCCAGCATCCCATTCGCCTTCCTGACCACCTGCTGCACCTGCAAGCTGGGTTTTTGCGACTCATGCACAAGGACCCCGAGGTCCCTCTGCACCGTTGCCTGCTGCAGTTTTTCGCCCCGTAAGTAATAGTCCTTCCTACCATTCTTCCTTCCAAAGTGGACCACCTCACACTTGCCAACATTAAATTCCATTTGCCATTTCCTGGCCCATTCACCCAGCCTATCTAGATCCTTCTGCAGACTCTCCACACCCTCCGCACAATTTGCCGTTCCCCCAATCTTGGTGTCATCCGCAAATTTCGACACCCTACACTCGGTTCCCTCCTCCAGATCATCTATATAAATGGTAAAAAGCTGAGGCCCCAGCACCGATCCCTGGGGCACCATCTGCCAATCCGAATAGCACCCATTGACCCCCACTCTCTGCCTCCTATTTGACAACCAATCCTCTATCCACACTAACACCCTACCCCAACTCCATGTCCCCTGACATTCTGCAATAACCTCTTGTGAGGTACTTTGTCAAATGCCTTCTGAAAATCCAGAAAGACCACATCCACCGGCTCTCCTCTATCCACCGCCCTAGACACATCCTCATAGAACTCCAGTAAATTTCTCAGACATGACTTCCCTTTAATGAAACCCTTTAATGGATATCTCCAACCGAAAGAGAAAATGCTGGAAAATCTCAACCTCTGTAAGGAGAGAAAAGAGCTGATGTTTCGAGTCCAGATGACCCTTTGTCAAAGCTAAAAGGCAGAGAAAGTGGGAGATATTGATACTGCAGGGGGAGGCAATGAAAGATGAGTTAAAGCCACAGTGGGAAAGGCTGCTAATGGCAGCCCATGATGTGGAGATGCCGGTGTTGGACTGGGGTGAACACAGTAAGAAGTCTCACAACACCAGGTTAAAGTCCAACAGGTTTATTTGGTAGCACGAGCTTTCAGAGTGTCACTCCTTCTTCAGGTGAGCTAATGGCAGCCCATAGAGAGAGTAGAAGGTGTGAATGGCAAACGGCAAAGAAACTGGATTCAGAGGGTGAAGTGTGACAGCTGGAGATGTGGGGGGAGGGGGGAGATGGGTGGGGTGGGAGAGGGAAAAAGGGGGAAAGGGGAAGCAAAGGAGGAGGAAAGGTAAGAAAAGGATAGTAAAATAGAGGGGAAGAGTGGAGGGTGGAAAAGAAAAATAAAGTCAACAAAGAAATAAAAGGTAGAGAAGTGTTCCTGCCGCTTTTATCCAATGAACATTTCCATATCGAGAACCATTAATTATTGATGGCAAGGGGAGTAGTTATCACTTGATCCTAACATAGACTTTGATACTTGTCAATGTGGTCAAGAGGTTGAAGAATGTACATCAAAGACCCTCACTGGGTTTGGTCAAGATTATGTACAGATTTTGTTTTATTCATTCATGGGACATGGGTGTCGCTGGCTGGGCCAGTATTTATTGCCTGTCCCTCATTGCCTGAGGGCAGTTGAGAGTCAACCACATTGCTGTGGCTCTGGAGTCACATGTAGGCCAGACCGGGTAAGGACGGCAGATTTCCTTCCCTAAAGGACATTAGTGAGTTTTTTCTGACAATGGTTTCATGGTCATCAGTAGATTCTTAATTCCAGATATTTTTTATTGAATTCACATTCCGCCCTCTGCTGTGGCAGGATTTGAACGCAGGTCCCTAGATTAATAGTCTAGTGAAAATACCACTAGGCTGTTGCGCCCCCGCCCCCCCCCCCCTTGATAATTCTGGAGTTGGGTCGCTGTCATCTTCCTTTGTACTCTACGCTTAGAAACCCATTCCTCTTGTTCCTTCACTCTGAGAGTTTCTAAAAGAGTTTCTATTCTCGAGATGCAAGAGTTGGCAAGGTTGGCTCTCATTGCCCTTCCCTCCCTTGCCCTGGGGGTGGTCCTTCTCTTCTTGAACCACTGCAGACCATTGGTAAAGATGCTCTCATGGTGTGGCTAGGCGGGGAGCTCCAGGATTTTGACCCAGTGATCACAAAGGAGTGGCCATTGCCTGCCTCGGTTGGGGTGGTGTTTGACCTCGAGGGGAGGTTACAAGATGGTTATACTCCCTTGAATCCGTGTTCCTTTGTCCTGCAAGTTGGTGGCCATTGTGTGTTGGGGAGTTGCGGTTAAGGAAACCTTGGTGAGTTGCTGTAACCACGCTGCAGAGGGATTTAAAATTTAGGATAGTGGATGGGAAGCCTGAGTTTAGCCAGCAAATCAGATAAACACACACAAGCATGCAAACAAGGAGCAGAAGTAGGCCATTTGGCCCCTGCCCCACCATGTTGTTACTTTTTTTCAGTTTATTTATTAGTGTCACAAGCAGGCTTACATTAACACTGCAATGAAGTTACTGTGAAAACTCCCTAGTTGCCAGGTTCCGGCACCTGTTAGGTGCATTGGCCGTGCTAAATTTCTCCCTCAGTGTACCCGAACAGGAGTGTGGCGACTGGGAGATTTTCACAGTAACTTCATTGCAGCGTTAATGTAAGCCGACTTCTGACACTAACAAATGAATTAAAAATAACCTCCTTCTTTTGTGCTCAATTCCTCTCCACTGTAACCGGTAACATGGAATGTGCCGTGTGTGTGTGAGAGATAAGGGTTTGGCTACCTCAGGGAGTGACTGAACCGTTCCCTTGTTTCACTATGTGGGTCAGGCAACAAGAGTTTATTCCAATCCAGAGCAATGGCATTACTGAGCCAACACTGGGGCCCACAGCCGATGGTGCAGACAAAAAAGGAAACTTCCATTTCGACGGTTCTTCTGACAATCTCAAGATACTTTACAAAGAACATTTCAATCAGATAAGAGCATATCATAGGGAAAATTGTAACCAATCTGTGCACAACACTTCCGACAAGAAGCAATCCCAAAGCAATTGGAAAATCTGCCCTTCATTCATGCTGGTTGAGGGATAAGTGGAGCAGAGGGGTGAATCACAGTCATCGTAGAATCCTACAGTGCAGAAGGAGGCCATTCATAAGAACATAAGAAATAGGAGCAGGAGTAGGCCATCTGGCCCTTCGAGCCTGCCCGCCATTCAATAAGATCATGGCTGATCTGTCGTGGCTCAGCTCCACCTTCCCGCCCTCTCCCCATAACCCTTAATCCCCTCTCTTATCAAAAACCCATCAACCCGTTGTCTTAAATATATTTAGCGAGGCAGCCTCCACCATTTCAACGGGCAGAGAATTCCAGAGATTCACCACCCTTTGAGTGAAGAAGTTCCTCCTCAACTCCGTTCTAAACCGCCTCCCCTTTATCTTGAGGCTGTGCCCCCTAGTCCTACTGTCTTTTTTGAGCGGGAAGAGTCTCTCCACCTCTATCCTATCCATCCCATTCATCATCTTATATGTCTCAATGAGATCTCCCCTCATTCTTCTAAACTCTAACGAGTACAAGCCTAGTTTATTCAGCCTCTCCTCATAGCTCAATCCCTCAACTCCGGCATCAGCCGAGTAAACCTCCTCTGCACGCCCTCCAGGGCCAAAATATCCTTGCGCAGGTGCGGCGCCCAAAACTGCACACAGTACTCCAGCTGCGGCCTCACCAATGCCCTATACAGCTGCAGCAAGACCTCCCTACTCTTATATTCAATCCCCCTCGCTATTGGCCCATCGGGTCTGCAATCTCACACCAGCCTTATTCCCATAACCCCATGCATTTACCCTTGCTCGTCCCCCCGACACTAAGGGGCAAGCTAGCACGGCCAATCCACCTCCTAACCTGCACATCTTTGGGTCCAAAGCTATTGATCCAGAAACACAGCCAAACCCTTGCATCTTTGGACTGTGGGAGGAAACCCACGCAGACACGGGAGAACGTGCCAACTCCACACAGATGGTGACCCAAGCCAGGAATCGAACCTTGGTGCAGTGAAGGAAGCAGTGCTAACCACTATGCCACCCCAGGTGCCAGCTTTCAAATGACTCATCAAACTGTGCCCTGCCTTCACTCTCTCGGGTGGATTATAACAGATACAAGTCAGGATTTCAAAGGCAGGAAGGGTGAATCGAAACATAGAAATTAGAACCTGGATGGGCCATCATTCGAATGATTATCTGAGTGTAAATTGAGAGAGGTCTACACTCTGTTAGACCTTGGTGTCCTCGTGCATCTGTTGCTGAGAGTAAGCGTGCAGGTACAGCGGGCAGTAAAGAAGGCAAATGGTATGTTGGCCTTCATAGCGAGAGGATTCGAGTATAGGGATAGGGATATTTTACTGCAATTGTACAGGGCGTTGGTGAGGCCACACCTGGAGTATTGTGCACAGTTTTTGGTGTCCTTATCTGAGGAGGGATGTCCTTGCTACAGGGGGAGTACAGCGAAGGTTTTACCAGGCTGATTCCTGGGATGGCAGGTCTGTCACATGAGGCTAAGTCGGTTAGGATTATATTCACTGGAGTTTGGAAGAGTGAAGGGGATCTCATAGAGACTTATAAAATTCTAACAGGGTTAAACAGGGTAGATTCAGAAGAATGTTCCCAATGATGGCGGGAATCCAGAACGAGGGGGGTCACAGTTTGAGGATAAGGGGTAAACCTTTTAGGACTGAGATGAGGAAAACTTTCTTCACCCAGAGGATGGAGAATGTGTGGAATTCACTCCCACAGAAAGTAGTCGAGGCCAAAACGTTGTGTGATTTCAAGAAGAAATTAGATATTGCTCTTGGGGCTAAAGGGATCGAGGGATATGGGGGGGATCAGGATATTGAATTTGATGATCAGCCTTGATCAAAATGAATGGCGGAGAAGACTCGAAGGGCCGAATGGCCTATTCTGTTTCTATGTTTCGATTCACCCTTCTCGCCTTTGAAATCCTGACGTGTATCTGTTACATCCACCCGAGGGAGAAGACAGGGTGCAGTTTGATGAATCATTTGAAAGCTGGCATCTAGGTAGCACAATGGTTAGCATTGCTGCTTCACAATGCCAGGGACCCGGGTTCGATCCCTGGCTCGGGTCGCTGTCTGTGTGGAGTCCGCACATTCTCCCTGTCTCTGCGTGGGTTTCCTCCGGGTACTCCGATTTCCCTCCCACAGTCCGAAAGACGTGCTGGTTAGGGTGCATTGGCCGCGCTAAATTCTCCCCCAGTGTTACCCGAACAGGCGCCGGAGTGCGGCGACTAGGGGATCTTCACAGTAACTTCATTGCAGTGTTAATGTAAGCCTACCTGTGACGCTAATAATCTGTAAACTTTCTATTGTTCTGGGAGGCCTGGCATCAATCTTGTGACCAAGCCTCTGGAGCGAGACTTGACCCCACAACTCAGAGACAAAAATGTTGCCCACTAGGCCGCAGTTGGCCAAAACAAAATGGTTGTGCGGCTGCAGAGAGTTGGAAAACCCCGCCGTATATTTTCCTTCACCTCCTGGGATCACCTCTGTGAGGTTAGGTGGATTGGCCATGATAAATTGTCCCTTGTGTCAGGGGGATTGGCAGGTTACATATGTGCGGTTACGGGGCCTGGGTGGGATTGTAGTCTGTGCAGACTCGATGGGCCAAAGGGCCTCCCTTCTGCACTGAAGGGATTCTGTTCTATTCTATTAACAATTTTCTGTTTTGTCTCTATCTGCACTGATTCAGAGTCAAAGAGACATAGGAAGAAATGAGGAGTGAGAGAGAGGGCAGGTTCCATCTACAATTGTATCTGTCCTATTTTTAATAATGTTCATTTCTTTGGTGGCTTAGTTCCTTGCGCTGGTCGTGGGCTCGCCATTAGTCACTGATGGGAACGACCTACCCGCTGATATCTATGCAGTTTTGCTTAGCTTCCAATGTCACCACTAGGAGACTCACTGCAGTGTTTGTGGGGGGGGGGGGGGGGGGGGGGGGGGGGGTGGGGAATGTGGGGGGACAAGGGTTGCCGTCAATGGGACCGCAGGATCCCGCTGGTGGAAAGGGCTGGAAAATCTCACTCCCTGCCCGGGTCAAGGCAGCAATCCTGAGTGGGGCCATTAACCATCAGTGCCTCTGCTTTGGAATTCTCGCACCCAGAGAGTCGCAGATGCTCAGTTGTTGAATGTATACCAGACAGTGACAGCACGGTGGCACAGTGATTAGCACAGGTGTCTCACAGCGCCAGGGAACCGGGTTTGATTCCCAGCTCGGGTCACTGACTGTGTGGAATTTGTATATTCTTCCTGTGTCTGCATCAGTTTCCTCTGGGTGCTCCAGTTTCCTCCCACACTACATAGATGTGCAGGTTAGGTGGATTGGCTATGCTAAATTGCCCCTTAGTGTCCAAAAATGTGTAGGTTAGGTGGATTGGCCATGCTAAATTGCCCCTTAGTGTCCAAAAATGTGTAGGTTAGGTGGATTGGCCATGCTAAATTGCCCCTTAGTGTCCAAAAATGTGTAGGTTAGGTGGATTGGCCATGCTAAATTGCCCCTTAGTGTCCAAAAATGTGTAGGTTAGGTGGATTGGCCATGCTAAATTGCCCCTTAGTGTCCAAAGATGTGAAGGTTAGGTGGATTGGCCATGCTAAATTGCCCGTTAGTGTCCAAAAATGTGTAGGTTAGGTGGATTGGCCATGCTAAATTGCCCCTTAGTGTCCAAAAATGTGTAGGTTAGGTGGATTGGCCATGCTAAATTGCCCCTTAGTGTCCAAAAATGCATAGGTTAGGTGGATTGGCCATGCTAAATTGCCCCTTAGTATCCAAAAATGTGTAGGTTAGGTGGATTGGCCATGATAAATTGCCCCTTAGTGTCCAAAGATGTGCAATTTTAGTTGGATTGGCCATGCTAAATTGCCCCTTAGTGTCCAAAGATGTGTGGGTTAGGGTGGATTGGCCATGCTGAATTGCCCCTTAGTGTCCAAAGATGTGCAGGTTAGGTGGATTGGCCATGCTAAATTGCCCATTAGTGGCAGGGAAAATAGCAGGTTAAGTAAGTGGGGTTACAGGGAGAGGGCCTGGGTGGAATTGTTGTCAGTGTAGGCTCAATGGGCCAAATGGCCTCTTCTGCATTGTAGGGATTCTACGAACTTGCTGCAGTCTCCCATTGTGTCATAAGACAAGAGGGAACAAAAAAGACTGGAAATGGTGGATAAACATTTCGGACGAGGGGTCTCCGAGGATTGTAACCATAAAGACCACAGACACAGCAATAAAGAGCAAGCAACCTGATCTGTCGCAGCTTTGGTTGATTCAGGACTTCTGACGCCTGCAAATGTGGTCGACAGAAGCACAGACTGGTGCACTGGTCTCAGACATAGTCTAGCCACTGAGATCAGCTCATTCAGACAAAACCAGAAGCAAATCCAGAATCACTTATGTTAAAATAGACGTGTGCACCGTGAAAAACTGGCAAATACGTTTGGGAGGAAGGAATAGCGGAGTATTTTCTCCTGGGAGTGTTTGATGGGGACAGTGTAGAGGGAGCTTTACTCTGTATCTAACCCTGTGCTGTACCTGTCCTGGGAGTGTTTGATGGGGACAGTGTAGAGGGAGCTTTACTCTGTATCTAACCCTGTGCTGTACCTGTCCTGGGAGTGTTTGATGGGGACAGTGTAGAGGGAGCTTTACTCTGTATCTAACCCCGTGCTGTACCTGTCCTGGGAGTGTTTGATGGGGACAGTGTAGAGGGAGCTTTACTCTGTATCTAACCCTGTGCTGTACCTGTCCTGGGAGTGTTTGATGGGGACAGTGTAGAGGGAGCTTTACTCTGTAACTAACCCCGTGCTGTACCTGTTCTGGGAGTGTTTGATGAGGACAGTGCAGAGGGAGCTTTACTCTGTATCTAACCTCGTGCTGTACCTGTCCTGGGAGTGTTTGATGGGGGACAGTGTAGAGGGAGCTTTACTCTGTATCTAACCCCGTGCTGTACCTGTCCTGGGAGTGTTTGATGGGGACAGTGTAGAGGGAGCTTTACTCTGTATCTAACCCCGTGCTGTACCTGTCCTGGGAGTGTTTGATGGGGACAGTGTAGAGGGAGCTTTACTCTGTATCTAACCCCGTGCTGTACCTGTCATGGGAGTGTTTGATGGGGACAGTGTAGAGGGAGCTTTACTCTGTATCTAACCCCGTGCTGTACCTGTCCTGGGAGTGTTTGATGGAGACAGTGTAGAGGGAGCTTTACTCTGTATATCACCCCGTGCTGTACCTGGCCTGGGAGTGTTTGATGGGGACAGTGCAGAGGGAGCTTTACTCTGTATCTAACCTCGTGCTGTACCTGTCCTGGGAGTGTTTGATGGGGGGACAGTGTAGTGGGAGCTTTACTCTGTATCTAACCCTGTGCTGTACCTGTCCTGGGAGTGTTTGATGGGGGACAGTGTAGAGGGAGCTTTACTCTGTATCGAACCCCGTGCTGTACCTGTCCTGGGAGTGTTTGATGGGGGACAGTGTAGAGGGAGCTTTACTCTGTATCTAACCCCGTGCTGTACCTGTCCTGGGAGTATTTGATGGGGGGACAGTGTAGAAGGAGCTTTACTCTGTATCTAACCCCGTGCTGTACCTGTCCTGGGAGTATTTGATGGGGGGGACAGTGTAGAGGGAGTTTTACTCTGTATCTAACCCCGTGCTGTACCTGTCCTGGGAGTGTTTGATGGGGACAGTGTAGAGGGAGTTTTACTCTGTATCTAACCCCGTGCTGTACCTGTCCTGGGAGTGTTTGATGGGGGGACAGTGTAGAGGGAGTTTTACTCTGCATCTAACCCCGTGCTGTACCTGTCCTGGGAGTATTTGATGGGGGGACAGTGTGGAGGGAACTTTACCAAAAGCTCCTTTTGGTAAATAAATGATGAACGAGGTTAACAAGAGGCCGATGAGGAACACTAATGTCACCATGGAGTAGGCCAGTTGGGCAGAATGATGTGTTTTCTAAGGCTTTGCTCTCGATTGATGCAGATTATAACACTTAGAACATGGAACAGGGAACAGCCACAGAGACAGGCCTTTGGCCCACAACGTTGTGCCGAACATGACACAAGTTGAACCCATTCCGTCTGCCTGCCGTTTGTCCATATCCCTCTCATCTCATCTAATACTTATCCAAAAGCCCCTTAAACCCCCCATCGTATCCACCACCATCCCTGGCAGCACATCCCATAAGACCATAAGGCAAAGGAGCAGAATTAGGCCACTCGGCCCATCGAGTCTGCTCCACTATTCAATCATGGCTAATTATTTTTCTCATCCCCATTCTCCTGCCTTTCCCCATAACCCCTGATCACCTCATTAATCAAGAACCTATCTATCTCTGTCTTAAAGACACTCAATGACCCGGCCTCCACAGCCTTCTGCGGCAAAGAGTTCCACAGATTCCCCTCTCTCTGGCTGAAGAAATTCCTCCTCATCTCTGTTTTAAAGGATCGTCCCTTTAGCCTGAGGTTGTGCCCTCTCTGATTCTAGTTTTTCCTACTAGTGGAAACATCCTCTCCACGTCCACTCTATCCAGGTCTCGCAGTATCCTGTAAGTTTCAATGAGATCCCACCGCCCCCCCCAATCCATCCTTCTGAACTCCAAAGAGTACAGACCCAGAGTCCTCAACTTTTCCTCATATAGCAAGCTCTTCATTCCAGGGATCATTCTTGTGAACTTCCTCTGGACCATTTCCAAGGTCAACACATCCTTCCTTAGATACGGGGCCCAGAACTATTCCAGATATTTACCACTCCCTGTGTAAAAAAATTGCCCCTCACATCTCCTTTGAACTTTCCCCCTCTCACCTTAAGTACATTGTCCCTTAGAATTAGACATTTCAACTCTTGAGAAAAAAGATTCTGACTGTCGACCCGATCTACACCCCATATAATTTTATAGATTTCCATCAGGACTGACCTTAGCCTCTGACACTCCAGAGAAAACAATCCTAGCCTCTCCTAACATAACATAAGAAATAGGAACAGGAGTAGGCCATCTAGCCCTTCGAGCCTGCCCCGCCATTCAATAAGATCATGGCTGATCTGTCGTGGCTCAGTTCCACCTTCCCGCCCTCTCCCCATAACCCTTAATCCCCTCTCTTATCAAAAACCCATCAACCCGCGTCTTAAAAATATTTAGCGAGGCAGCCTCCACCACTTCAACGGGTAGAGAATTCCAGAGATTCACCACCCTTTGAGTGAAGAAGTTCCTCCTCAACTCTGATCTAAACTGCACCCACCCCCCCCCTTATCTTGAGGCTGTGTCCTCTAGTCCTGCTATCCTTTCTAAGCGGGAAGAATCTCTCTACCTCTACCTTATCCATCCCTTTCATTATCCTATACGTCTCTATAAGATCCTTGGAGCTCATACCCTCAGGCAGCATCCTAGGAAACCTCTTCCGCACCCTCTCCAAAGCCTCCACATCCAACGAGGCGCAATACTCCAAGTGTGGCCTCACCAAAGTTTTATAAAGCTGCAACATGACGTCCTAATTCTTATACTTAATGCCCTGACCAATAAAAGCAAACATGCCATCCACCTTCTTTACCACCCTACCTACTTGTGTGGCCACTTCTGGGGAGCTATGAACTCGAACCCCTAGGATCCCTCTGTACATCAAGTCTGCCATTAACTGTCTGCTTATCTCGAGGAGTTTCCCCAATTAGGAGACAGACAGAGGAATCACAGACAGGGTAGAGTGGAAAGTGGCTGTAGTTACAATAATCTTTGTAAACCTGCGGAAGGATAATCTCTTCTGGATGATCATCACAGATAAGAAGAATGAGAAGTGTGTATGATGCAAGACAACCATCATTTCAGATTGTTCAGAGCGTGTGAGGAAGCAGTTGTGAGCGACTGGGTTATAGGAAGTGGTTGGGATGTACCGTATTTAACTTTTTTTCTTCTAGTATTTCCGCTTATGTCCAATTAAATGAATCAGTAAACAGAGGACTCAATGACCCAGGTTCTGTGACATTCACTGACTGCGCTAAGAAATGAGAACTGGTTGCAAAGACAATTTCGAATTCTTGCCCCCAACTGGCCATATCGCCTTGCAGTGAGGTACAAAATTCTTCATTCTGATGTTAAATACTTTGAAAAACTTTATAAGAAGTTTAAACAAACTTTTATATACTTTTAACCCTTCTATAAACTTCAGAAACCCCTATACACTTTTAAAACTTAAAGTTTATTTATTCGTCACAAGTTCCGCTTTCATTAATACCGCAATGAAGTTACTGTGAAAATCCCCCAGTCGCCTCAGTGTAATCCTGTTCGGGTTACACTGAGGGAGAATTTAGCACGGCCAATGCACCCTAATCAGCATGTCTTTGGACTGTGGGAGGAAACTGGAGCACCCAGAGGAAACCCACGCAGACATGGGGAGAATGTGCAGACCCCACACAGACAGTGACCCAAACTGGGGGGGTTGAACCCGGGCCCCTGGCGGTGCGAGGCAGCAGTGCCAACCCACTGTTGCCAGCGCGCCGCAAACTTCCAGTGCCCATCTGATCTCCCAAAATGCAGTACCTCACACTTGGAATGGCGCAGCCCGGCAAGGCCAATCAGCCCATCGGTGCTGTGCTAGCTCTTTGAAAGAGTTATCCAGTGAGTCCCACTCCCCGCCCTTGCTACCTTCCCACAGCATCGCAGGAATCCCTTCGCCAAGAGTTCCCATGTGAAGGTTACTGTGGAACCTGCTACCACCAACCAAACACGTAACTCCTTGACTTGTTAGAGAGCAGCTCATCCTCATCCTCAGTACGGTTCTTTTTTCTAAGAACCACAGGAAGCGGTGTACAATCGGAGGGGCTCTCTCTGTTGAGTCCAGTCGTCGGGGGGGGGGTGGGGGGGGGGGGGGATAGCGAAGAACCCAAGGCACTATTTTGAAAAAGAGCAGTGGAATTTTTCCTGGTGCCCTTAGCCAATCGAACTAACATTGGCTATTGCCACTTTTATTTGTTCATGGGATGTGCTCATCCCTGGCTGTACCAGCATTTATTGCCCATCCCCGAGGGCATTTAGAACATAGAACAGTACAACACAGTATAGGCCCTTCGGCCCTCAATGTTGTGCCGAGCTTTGTCCAAAACCAAAACTCCCTATCATTCCGGTGTGTTCCGTGTGCCTATCCAATAACCGGTTCAAAGTTCCTGAAGTGTCCGACTCCACTATCACAGCAGGCAGCGCATTCCACGTCCCAACCACTCTCTGAGTGAAGAATCTGCCTCGCACATCCCTCCTGTATCTCCCTCCATGAACCTTATAGTTATGCCCCCTAGTAACAGCTACATCCACCCGAGGAAATAGTCTCTGCACGTTCACTCTATCTAACCCCCTCATCATCTTATAAACCTCTATTAAGTTGCCTCTCATCCTCCTCCGCTCTAAAGAGAAAAGCCCCAGCTCCCTCAACCTTTCCTCATAAAACCTACCCTCCAAACCAGGCAGCATCCTGGTAAATCTCCTCTGCACTCTCTCTAATGCTTCCACACCCTTCTTAGTTACTGGGGTGTGGAATAGGCTGCCTCCATCAGTGCAGAACATCTAGCAGACAGGGAGGAACATCCTGCTCCTAGTCTTGATCATATGGCTGCTCGTGGGATCTTGCTGTGTCCAAATCGTCCAACTGCATCTGCTGTCCACGAGAATGATCCTTGGAATGAAGAGCTTGTTGTATGACGAACGGTTGAGGACTCTGGGTCTGTACTCGTTGGAGTTTAGAAGGATGGGGGGGGGGGGGGAAGCTTATTGAAACTTACAGGATACCGTAAGTTTGGATAGAGTGGACGTGGAGAGGATGTTTCCACTAGTAGGAAAAACTAGAACCAGAGAGGGCACAACCTCAGGCTAAAGGGACGATCCTTGGAAACAGAGATAAGGAGGAATTTCTTCAGCCAGAGAGTGGGGAATCTGTGGAACTCTTTGCCGCAGAAGGCTGTGGAGGTCATTAAGACAGAGTTAGATTGGTTCTTGATTAATAAGGAGATCGGGGCCATGGGGAAAAGGCAGGAGAAGGGGGATGAGAAAAATATCAGCCATGATTGATGGGCCAAATGGCCTAACTCTGTTCCTATGTCTTATGGCCTAACATTGGCAACACTTTGAAGAGGATTTATTGGCTGCAAAACGGTCGGGGGTGTGACACAAATGCATGTCTTGTTCATGGATGAGAAGGGAGACCTTTACCCTGTATCTTTTTCAGCTGCCTTGTGTGGGTTTGTTAAGGTGGCGAAGAGGGAGCTTGATTCTGCATCGTATCTGATGCAGGAATGTGTATTTCTAACCATGCTCGCCTGAGCGGAAAGTTTCGTAGTAAAGCCACACTGTAGCAACAGATTTGAACAACCCACTATAACCACAGCTGAACTAATCTTTAACAAGCTTGTGTAGAACATAATGGAAAAGAGATCATTAACTTTGAAAAAAAGATACCAGCGTCTTGCATATATGTGTGTGTGTGTATATATATATATATAGATCTTGCTTTCTTGCATTTCCCAATTACATCTCAGTGTGTCTCTTGTGAAGGCACTTTGAAATAGGATAATATTGTTACACGCGCTGGGTTAAACACAGACTGAAATACTACCAGGGTCTGACATTTCACCCAGACAATATTGTACCAAAAGGCGGGTTATCAATGACAATCTCACAGTGGGTGGCACAGTAGTTAGTACCATTGCCCAACAGTGCCAGGGACTCGAGTTCGATTCCGGCCTTGGTCCAGAATCTGTGCGTTCTTCCCATGTCTCCATGTCTGTGTGTTCTGGGTTCTTCCCACATGCCAAAACATGAGCAGTTTAGGTGGATTGGCTACGCTAAATTGTCCCTTAGTGTCCAAAGATGTGTAGGTTAGGTGGATTGGCCATGCTAAATTGTCCCTTAGTGTCCAAAGATGTGTAGGTTAGGTGGATTGGCCATGCTAAATTGTCCCTTAGTGTCCAAAGATGTGTAGGTTAGGTGGATTGGCCATGCTAAATTGTCCCTTAATGTTCAAAGAATGACCTCCTTCTGCACTGTTGGAATTCTATGAAGTAACCAAGGCCTAAATAATTGGAGTAAGATCCAGAGCATCCATGATCTAGCTGAACACTGCACAAGGCTCGAGGGGCTGAATGGCCTTCTTTGTATTCCTCAACCCTTTTTACATCTCAAATAACTTTGAGGCACTGCCGATACCTGGGGCAGCACAGTGGTTAGCGCTGCTACCCCACAGTGCCAGGGACCTGGGTTCGATTCCTGGCTTGGGTCACTGTCTCTCTGGAATTTGCACGTTCTCCCCATGTCTGCGTGGGTTTCCTCCAGGCGCTCCGATTTCCTCCCACAGTCCTGAAAGACGTGTTGGTTTAGGGTGCATTGGCCGTGCTAAATTCTCCCTCGGTGTAACCCGAACAGGAGTGTGGCGACTAGGGGATTTTCACAGCCACTTCACTGCGGTGTTAATGTCAGTCTACTTGTGACACTGATAAATAAATGAACCTGCAGTGATGTTTGAGTCTGCTGCGAGGTTTATCTAATTCACAATATTTAATATTCCAGTGTTATAAACTCGGTATGACCTCATCGCCGATTATATAGACACAGAACAATTGTTTTTAATAACCCTCGCTCATATTCTCTGTTGTGACTGTCATGGCCTCTGTCCCTTTGTGTGGGCTTATCAGTGGAAATAAATCTCTCAGACAGCACCAAGACATACTATCTGTCATGATATGTCTTCATTTTACAATGAGTCATCCCTACTTTGTAATGTCACTTCTGCAATCTCTTAATCCTTTCGGACGGCAAAGTATCCGCTGTGGAATCCTTACTCAGCTGGTGCCCCACTCCCCTACAAACAATTCCAGTCTCCAGTCACTTGTCTGCGCGGAGTCTGCACATTCTCCCCATGTCTGCGTGGGTTTCCTCCGGGTGCTCCGGTTTCCTCCCACAGTCCTGAAAGACGCGCTGGTTAGGGTGCATTGGCCGTGCTAAATTCTCCCTCAGTGTAACCCCCAACAGGAGTGTGATGACTCGGGGATTTTCACAGTCACTTCACTGCAGCATTCATGCAAGCCGACTAATAAAGTACACTTTAAGCATGAAGCTAAGACGAGATGGAGCAATGCGGCTCAGAGATTAACCACAGGCTGCTTAAGCAACACCATTTCCGATCAAACCTCAGACATCAGCTCAAAAATCTCACCACCTTTCACCATTGCAGACGTTCGGAGTTACTCCAACCAGGAGATCAGCTGATGCTCCGATAAATCAATTCAAATGTATATCTTACACTCGATGAGTGCAATATGTCAAACAGGAATGAGGATATCAAGTTTATTTATAAGCGAGACAAGTAGGCTCATGATAATAGTCTAAAGATAATACAACTAGGCCATCTCCTTCCCAAATGCTCGATAGGGTGAGGTGGGCCCGAGTAAGATGCTCTGGTGGAGAGGCAATGTGGTCTTGATGGCCTCCTCCCATACTGTAGGGATTCTAGGAATTTATGTAATATGATAAATTTTTAAGCCCCCCCCCACCAACAATTGGTGGCTGCTTCCTTGAAGAGGTTTGATAAGTGCAGCTTACTGTTGATTTTTTTTGCAGTAGAACGTCCAGGGGGAGACAATGGCTTAGTGGTATTATCATTGGACTGGTAATCCGGAGATCCAGGGCAAGATCTGGGTTCGAATCCCCACACCACACCTCCTCCCCCCCCCAGCAGATATTTGAATTCAATAAAAAATAATCTGGAATTAGACGTCTAATGATAGCCATGGAACCATTATTGGAAAAACCCATCTGGTTCGCCAATGTCCTTCAGAGAAGGAAATCTGCCATCCTTATCTGGTCTGGCCTACATAGAATCCTACAGTGCAGAAAGAGGCCCTTCGGCCCATCGAGTCTGTACTGAACACAATCCCAGCCAGGCCCTCCCCTACATATTATACCCACTAATCCTTCTAACCTTCACATCCCTGGACACTAAGGGGCAATTTCTTAGCCTGGCCAATCAACCTAACCCGCACATCTTTGGACTGTGGGAGGAAACCCACGCAGACACGAGGAGAATGTGCAAACTCCACACAGACAGTGACCCCGAGCCGGGAATCGAACCCAGGAACCCTGGAGCTGTGAAGCAGCAGTGCTAACCTGCTGTGCTACCGTGCCGCCCATGTGACTCCAGAGCCACAGCGACGTGGTTGACTCTCAAGTACCCTCCACGGGCAACTAGGGATGGGCAATAAATACTGGCTCAGCCAGTGACGCCCATGACACACAAATAGAACATCAAATGTTGAGGCAGTTGCCAGGCATGCAATGATTCCCCCCCCCCCCCCGACGGGGAGGTTCTTTTCTTTAAATCCTGGGAAAGGAAAATCCAGGACCCCCACGCACCCCGGACATTGTCTCTTCCACCTTCTTCCGTCGGGAAAAAGATACAAAAGTCTGAGGTCCCGTACCGACCGACTCAAGAACAGCTTCTTCCCTGCTGCCGTCAGACTTTTGAATGGATCTACCTCGCATGGAGTTGATCTTTCTCTACACCCTCGCTATGACTGTAACGTTACATTCTGCACTCTGTCCTTTCCTTCTCTATGAATGGTATGCTTTGTACAGCATGCAAGAAACAATACTTTTCACTGCATCCCAATACATGCGACAATAATAAAATCAAATCAATGACTGTAACACTACATTGTGCACTCTCTCCTTTCCTTCTCTATGAATAGTATGCCTTGTCTATGAAGTGCGCAAGAAACAATACTTTTCACTGCATCCCAATACATGTGACAAAAATCAAATCTAATCAAATCAAATGGTTACTGCACAGAAGGAGGCCATTCAGCCCTTTCCAAGAACAAATTGGCTAGCTCCACTCCCCTGTGCCCAGCCTTGTAACTCTATAAATCTTTTCTCTTGAGGTACTTATCCAATTGTCACAAAAGTCACGTTTGTATCTGCCTCCACCACGTTCTCAGGCAGAGCATCACTACTCGCTGTGTAACACAGCTTCACCTCAGACTGCCATTGCTTCCTTCACCATTTTAAGTCAGAGACCTCTGGACTTTGACCCTCTGACAAGGGGAACTGCTCCTGTTTGATTATTCTATTTAGACTCTCCATGGTTTTGAACCTCTGTCAAATTGAGTCTCAAGTTCCTCTGAGGGTTGAACACTCCCAATTTCTCCAACCTATCCACAAAGATCCACCCTCCCCACCACCGATGCTCAGTGACAGCCGTGTGGACCATCTACAAGATGCACTGCAGCGACTCACCAAGGCTCCTTAGGCAGCACCTTCCAAACGCATGACCACTCCCACCTAGGACAACAGCAGCAGATATATGGGAACACAGGCAGCGGAAAGATGATGGCCTAATGGTATTATCACTAGACTTTTATCCAGAAACTGCGTAAATGTTCTGGGGACCCCGGTTCGAATCCCGCCACGGCAGATGGTAGAATTTGAATTCAATAAAAAAATCTGGAATTAAGAATCTACCGATAAAACCATTGTTGGAAAAACCCCATCTGGGTCACTAATGTCCCTTTAGGGAAGGAAATCTGCCGTCCTTACCCGGTCTGGCCTACATGTGACTCCAGAGCCACAGCAATGTGGCTGACTCTCAACTGCCCTCAAGGGCAACGAGGGATGGGCAATAAATGACGCCCATACTCTGTGAACGAATTTTTTAAAAATTACAAAAAAGTTCCCCACTAAGGCATTCATCATCCTAATTTAGAAATATATCGGCTGTTCCTTCACTGTCGCTGGGTCAAAATCCTGGAGCTCCCTCCCTAACAGCACTGGGGGTGCACCTACACCCAAGGGACTGCTACGTTTTCGAGAAGGCAGCTCACCACCATCTTCTCAAGGGGCAATTAGGGATGGGCAATAAATATTAGCCTAGCTAGCAATGTCCATATCTCATAAATGAATTTAAAAAACATTTGGTTGTACACGACGAGCATCAGAGAAACCCTACAGTGCAGAAACAGGCCCTTCGGCCCATCGAATCTGCACCAACCACGATCCCACCCAGGCCCCATTCCCATATCCCTACACATTTACCCACTGATCCCTCTAACCGACACATCTCAGGACACTAAGGGGCAATTTTAGGAATCAACCTAACCTGCACATCTTTGGACTGTGGGAGGAAACCGGAGCACCCGGAGGAAACCTATGCAGACACGGAGAGAATGTGCAAACACAGACAGTGACCCGAGCCAGGAATCGAACCCAGGTGCCCGGAGCTGTGAAGCAGCAGTGCTAACCCACTGTGCTACCGTGCCGCCCATTGCTGAGTATTGCCAAAATAAAAGATGCATACAGTCCTAGAAGTTTAGAGCATGGAAACAGGCCCTTCGGCCCAACTTGTCTCT
The DNA here is from genome assembly GCA_037974335.1 of Prionace glauca. Lineage (NCBI taxonomy): Eukaryota > Metazoa > Chordata > Chondrichthyes > Carcharhiniformes > Carcharhinidae > Prionace > Prionace glauca. Next base: position 9,430,911 of record CM075755.1, on the reverse strand, counting down.
GCTACCCATTCTTTACCAATAAGCTCGTTCCAATTACATGTCTTTGGGTCATATCCCTCTATATCCATGTAACTGGGTAACTGGGCTTGGCATAGTTGTTAGCATTGCTGCCTCACAGCTCCAGGGACACAGGTTCAATTCCTGTGGGTTAGTGTCTGTGTGGAGTTTGCACATTCTCCCCGTGTCTGCGTGGGTTTCCTCTGGGCACTCCAGTTTCCTCCCACAGTCTGAAACATGTGCTGATTAAGGTGCATTGGCCCTAACAGACATCGGAGTGTGGCAACTAGGGGAATTTCACAGTAACTTCATTGCAGTGTTACTGTACGCCTTACTTGAGACTAATAAATAAACTTTATTTTTAAGTCTCTAAACGCTTTTTAAAAGTCAATATTGTACCTGCCTTTACTACTACTTCTGGCAACTTGTTCCAGACACTCTGTGTGAATAAATTGTCCCTCTGGACCCTTTTGTATCTCTCCCCTCTCACCTTAAACTTGCGCCCTCTAGTTTTAGACTCCCCTACCTTTGGGAAAAGATATTGACTATCTAGCTGATCTGTGCCCCTCATTATTTTATAGGACTCTATAAGATCTCCCCTTAGACTCCTTCGCTCCAGAGAAAAATGTCCCAGTTTATCCAACCTCTCTTTATAACTCAAACCATCAAGTTCCGGTAGCATCCTAGTAAATCTTTTCTGCACTCTTTCTAGTTTGAGAGTATCCTCTCTCTAATGTCAAAGCTTTTCATCTTGCACTTATCAGGACACTCCGCAGAACTATCCAGTGTAAACTTCACAGCAATTTTACTTCTTTAGAAGAGAGTGACGATTAGTTGGCTTTTTTTCAGCGATACTTGAGATTGGGTTCTGAGAAAACATTTGATAATGTACCACATAGGAGATTTGTGTCAGAGATAGTGCCACACGGAGTTAAAGAGAATTCAAATTTAAACGTATATGTTTGGTGGCTTCCAATTGTGTGCCCTGTATTTCGTTTAGTTTATTTATTTGTGCCACAAGTAGGCTTGCATTAACACTGCAATGAAGTTACTGTGAAAATCCCCTAGTCGCCGCACTCCGAGTGTGATTGGACGTTGACCCCACAAACATCTCAATGAGAGCGTCCTCTGCCCTTTTTTCCCTAAAATGTTTATTTTTCACGAAGCTTTTGCCCAACTGACCTCCACGACATTCTCCACGCTGACTTCTCCCTTCTCCCTGAACCCGAGTTCATTCAGGACTCTGTCCATTGTTGTGTATTCTATATCTCGGATCTACACCAACGTGTGGTCAAAGGTTCACACTTCCATCCCTGCGGGGGGAGGACTGGGCTGAAACTTAGAAACAAGGAAACTGGAAGCAGGAGGAGGCCATTTGGCCCTTCGAGCCTGCTCCGCCATTCATTATGACCATGGCTGATCATCAAATTCAATATCCTGATCTCCCCCCTTTCCTCCCCATATCCCTCGATCCCTTTAGACCCAAGAGCGATATCTAATTTCTTCTTGAAATCACACAACGTTTTGGTCTTAACTACTTTCTGTGGGAGTGAATGCCACACATTCACCACCCTCTGGGTGAAGAAATTTCTCCCCACCTCAGTCCTAAAAGGTTTCCATGCAGACACATGGATTTGGGCCAGTGTCTGTGGGAGGTTTGCGCATTCTCCCCGTGCTTGCGTGGGTTTTCTCCGGGCGTTCCGGTTTCCTCCCACACCCCAAAGGTGTGCTATTAGGCTGATTGGTGTAACAAATTGTCCCTAAATTAGTTTTCCCTCAATGTGGAATGCCATAAGCATAGATAAGGGTCATGGGTCAACAACTGCAGCAAAGCCTTGTGTAGACAGGAACTCAATTTGATTCTTGCCCACCCTGACCTTGCAGCATGATTACACTGGGGTTGGCAACCCTTGGACAGGAAACTCGCCCTTGTCCTAATTGAGGCCTTTAAGTGGTCAATGAATGGCCATAAAATGCCCATTTCCCAGCCAGCCTCAATTATTAGGACTCCTCTCCCTGACACTTAGATTTCTGACAAACCTCCTACCACCCTGAAAATTCAGGCTGAGGTGTGAGTTTTATTCCCTGTTTTAAAATGTCTGCTCCGTGCTTCACCTCTGACTTTTCGCTTTCTCTACAGCTTGTTTACTTTCCCCTGAATCCTCACCCAGGCCTAACCAACAGAGTACAGCAAAGTCAGACCCACATAATCAAACATTGGTGACTAGTGGAGTGCCCCAGGGATCGGTGCTGGGGCCACAGCTATTTACCATTTATATAGATGATCTGGAGGAGGGAACCGAGTGTAGGGTGTCGAAATTTGCTGATGACACCAAGATTGGGGGAACGGCAAATTGTGCAGAGGGTGTGGAGAGTCTGCAGAGGGATCTAGATAGGCTGGGCGAATGGGCCAGGAAATGGCAAATGGAATTTAATGTTGGCAAGTGTGAGGTGGTCCACTTTGGTAGGAGGAATGGTAGGAAGGACTATTACTTACGGGGCGAAAAACTGCAGCAGGTGACGGTGCAGAGGGACCTCGGGGTCCTTGTGCCTGAGTCGCAAAAACCCAGCTTGCAGGTGCAGCAGGTGGTCAGGAAGGCAAATGGGATGCTGGCCTCCATAGCGAGGGGGATTGAATATAAAAGTAGGGAGGTCTTGCTGCAGCTGTATAGGGCATTGGTGAGGCCGCAGCTGGAGTACTGTGTGCAGTTTTGGGCGCCGCACCTGCGCAAAGATATTTTGGCCTTGGAGGGAGTGCAGAGGAAGTTCACTAGACTGATACTGGAGTTGAGGGGATTGAGATATGAGGAGAGGCTGAATAGACAGGGTTTGTACTTGTTGGAGTTTAGAAGGATGAGGGGAGATCTCATTGAGATGTACAAGATGATGAATGGGATGGATAGGATAGAGGTGGAGAGGTTCTTCCCGCTCAGTAAGGACAGTAGGACTAGGGGGCACAGCCTCAAGATAAAGGGGGGGCTGTTTAGAATGGAGTTGAGGAGGAATTTCTTCACTCAAAGGGTGGTGAATCTCTGGAATTCTCTGCCCGTTGAAGTGGTGGAGGCTACCTCGCTAAATATATTTAAGACATGGGTAGATGGCGTTTTGGTAGGCAAGGGGATTAAGGGTTATGGGGAGAAAGCGGGAAAGTGGAACTGATCCACTTCAGATCAGCCATGATCTTATTGAATGGCGGGGCAGGCTCGAAGGGCTAGATGGCCGACTCCTGCTCCTATTTCTTATGTTCTTATAGAACACCACACTGATATCCTAACCAGCTCCCACTCTTCTATCACTCCCCCATTCTTGTTGGCCTCCCAATATCTCAATTCAAAAATTCTCATCTTTGTAGTGACGTTTCTCCATCACCTTACCCTCCCTAACTCTGTACTCTCCAGTCCCTCTCAGATGTCTCCTCTGGCCTATCATTCTTCATGCTGGCATTGGCTGCCATGTTAGCTCAGGGATTCCCTTCCAAAGATCCTCTGCCTCTCTTTTCTCCACTAAGATATTCCTCAAAACCTTTGGTTTCATATCTGTCCCAATATTGTCCTGATGTGGAGCTGTCAGCGTTGGACTGGGGTAAGCACAGTAAGAAGTCTCACAACACCAGGTATTGGCATAGTGTTTAGCACTGCCGCCTCACAGCGTCAGGGACCCGGGTTCACTTCCGGCCTTGGGTCACTGTCTGTGTGGACTCTGCACGTTCTCCCCGTGTCTGCGTGGGTTTCCTCCGGGTGCTCTGGTTTGCTCCCACAGTCTGAAAGACGTGCTGGTTAGGGTGTATTGGCCATGCTAAATTCTCCTCGGTGTACCCAAACAGGCACTGGAGTGTGGCGACTAGGGGGTTTTCACAGTAACTTCATTGCAGTGTTAATGTATGTTGACCTGTGATACTAATAAGTGAACTTTAATAGACTTTAAGTTGCCCCTTGGTATCCAAAGATGAGTAGATTAGGTGGATTGGCCATGCTAAATTGCCCCGTAGTATCCCAATATGTGTAGGTTAGGTAGATTAACTGTGCTAAATTGCCCCTTGGTGTCCAAAGATGTGTAAATTAGGGGGATTTGCCATGCTAAATTGCCCCATAGTATCCCAATATGTGTAGGTTAGGTAGATTAACTGTGCTAAATTGCCCCTTGGTGTCCAAAGATGTGTAAATTAGGGGGATTTGCCATGCTAAATTGCCCCGTAGTATCCCAATATGTGTAGGTTAGGTAGATTAACTGTGCTAAATTGCCCCTTGGTGTCCAAAGATGTGTAAATTAGGGGGATTTGCCATGCTAAATTGCCCCATAGTATCCCAATATGTGTAGGTTAGGTAGATTAACTGTGCTAAATTGCCCCTTGGTGTCCAAAGATGTGTAAATTAGGGGGATTTGCCATGCTAAATTGCCCCGTAGTATCCCAATATGTGTAGGTTAGGTAGATTAACTGTGCTAAATTGCCCCTTGGTGTCCAAAGATGTGTAAATTAGGGGGATTTGCCATGCTAAATTGCCCCGTAGTATCCCAATATGTGTAGGTTAGGTAGATCAACTGTGCTAAATTGCCCCTTGGTGTCCAAAGATGTGTGGGTTAAGTGGATTGGCCATGCTAAATTGCCCCTTAGTGTCCAAAGATGTGAGGGTTAAGTGGATTGGCCATGCTAAATTGCCCCTTGGTGTCCAAAGATGTGTGGGTTAAGTGGATTGGCCATGCTAAATTGCCCCTTGGTGTCCAAAGATGTATAAATTAGGGGGATTTGCCATGCTAAATTGCCCCGTAGTATCCCAATATGTGTAGGTTAGGTAGATTAACTGTGCTAAATTGCCCCTCGGTGTCCAAAGATGTGTAAATTAGGGGGATCGGCCCTAGATGGCCGACTGTGCTAAATTGCCCCCTGGTGTCCAAAAGCACGTAGATTAGGAGGAATGGCCATATTAAATTTCCCCTAAGTATTCAAAGATGTGTGGGGTATGTGGATTGGTCACGCTAAATTATCCCGCAGTGGTAAACTAGTGTGGAGATAGGGGGATGGGGTGGAAGGAAATGCTTAGCTAAGATGCTGTTTTGCAGAATCAGTGTAAACTCGATGAATGCAACCTTCTGCATTGTAAGGATTCTAATGTTCTACTCTCATCGTCTGGCAAAATTTTCCGATGGTGAAGGTGCTGTATCAGTGCAAGGTCGCTAGCCTTCAACTATGTAACAGGCGGTGGGCGTAGCGGGGGGTTCAATGTGTGTACATGTCACACGAACACACATTGCTGCCGGTTCTCACGACAAGCGCTACAGCCATCACAGTGCAAACCTTACGATGAAAAGGATAATTGTCAGGACGGTGGAGCAGTGTTGAGTCACAGCCGGTTACTGAGAGCAGCCTTTACTTACCCTGCGTGGGACACAGGGAAACGAAACAGCCTCTGGTTTTCCACTTAGCAACACATCTCGCTGCAGTGCGACAGACCCAGCTCAGCCTGTTCCTACCAAGCGATGACTAACGCGCAGCATTTCCTGCCTTTTGTTATCGTGTTATTGGACTCGAAATCCAACTGAGCCACTTTCTATCTGATTGACTCATTGTCACTGAAACCCCCGCTCTGGTAACGAGGCTGAGAAAAATGAATAAAATTCTTCCCCGTGCTCGGAGCTACATTATGTCACCCGGGTTACTCAGCTCCTTCGCTTCCACAATGCATCAAGGGCAACGGGGGGAGCCATTGATCCCTGCAGTGTGTAGAAGGAGGCCATTCAGCCCACTGGGTCTGCACCAACAACAATCCCACCCAGGCCCTATTCCCGGGACCCCAGGTATTCTACCCTGCTAATTCGCCAGGTTCTACGGGGAGAATTTTCTCGTCCCGACACTACGGGAATAGTAGAGGCAGGGGGGGTTGGCGATGGTGGTGGGGAGGGGGGCACTGTGGGGACGGACCATGCAAAGGTCCATTGTCCTTGGGTGGGGTTTTCCAATTTTGGGGCAAGCACGGCCAGAACATCCTACCCTACGGGGCAATTTAGCATGGCCAATCCACCGAACCTGCATATCTTTGGACACTAAGGGACAATTTAGCATGGCCAATCCACCGAACCTGCATATCTTTGGACACTAAGGGACAATTTAGCATGGCCAATCCACCGAACCTGCATATCTTTGGACACTAAGGGACAATTTAGCATGGCCAATCCACCGAACCTGCATATCTTTGGACACTAAGGGACAATTTAGCATGGCCAATCCACCTAACCTGCATATCTTTGGACACTAAGGGACAATTTAGCATGGCCAATCCACCTAACCTGCATATCTTTGGACACTAAGGGACAATTTAGCATGGCCAATCCACCTGACCTACACATCTTTAGACACTGAGGGACAATTTAGCATGGCCAATCCACCTAACCTGCACATCTTTGGACACTGAGGGGCAATTTAGCATGGCCAATCCACCTGACCTGCACATCTTTGGACACTAAGGGACAATTTAGCATGGCCAATCCACCTAACCTGCACATCTTTGGACACTAAGGGACAATTTAGCATGGCCAATCCACCTGACCTGCACATCTTTGGACACTGAGGGGCAATTTAGCATGGCCAATCCACCTAACCTGCACATCTTTGGACACTAAGGGACAATTTAGCATGGCCAATCCACCTGACCTACACATCTTTGGACACTGAGGGACAATTTAGCATGGCCAATCCACCTGACCTGCACATCTTTGGACACTAAGGGACAATTTAGCATGGCCAATCCACCTAACCTGCACATCTTTGGACACTGAGGGACAATTTAGCATGGCCAATCCACCTGACCTGCACATCTTTGGACACTGAGAGGCAATTTATCATGGCCAATCCACCTAACCTGCACATCTTTGGACACTAAGGGACAATTTAGCATGGCCAATCCACCTACCCTACACATCTTTGGACTGTGGGAGGAAACTGGAGCACCCGGAGGAAACCCACGCAGACACGGGGAGAATGTGCAGTCTCCACACAGATAGTGACCCGAGGTAATTGAACCCGAGTCCCTGCGCTGTGAGGCAGCAGTGCTAACCACTCGTACCAGTGTGCTGCCTTGTTTTTTTAAAGGATTATTTTGCTTGTGGAAGCCTTTTCCTGGTCCAAATCATAGCTGGAAACTATCTTTAGCATCTGTGCATCCCAAGATGTGCAGATTCGGCAGAGAAGTTGCCACGTACTGTCACAAGGTGTACAGGTTAGGGGTAAACATGTGGGATCGGGCCTGGATAAGATATTCTATCAGAGACTCGGTGCAGAATGGGCCAGCTGGCCTCCTTCTGCACTGTAGGGATTCTATGATTCTTCTATGACTAAATATTTTGTAATATTTCTCCCCGTACCAGCTAACATTTGAATTAATTGAAAAAAACCTTTGGTGCCGTCCACCATTTCAGTTGGATCATACGAGGAGGTGCTTTCTGGTGTACACACAGAGAGTGGCAGACCTATCTCTCTGTGGGATAGAGGTTTGACAATGTAACATGGGGAGTGGCTAAATAATGCAAATGTCTGTCTAGTCCAGAATTGTCGGGAATTCTTTCCTGAGATAATGTGACGGAGTCTCAGCCAATCACTTCCTTCAGACCCCGGGCGCAGTGTGGGCACTGCCCATTACAAAGGGCACAGGACAATACAGCACAGGAAAAGGCCCTTCAGACCTCCAAGCCTGCACGGATCACACTGTCCTATCTAGGCGAACCACCTGTATCCCTTCGTACTATATAGGTTCATGTACCTATACAGATAAGTCTTAAATGTCACAAGCATAGCTGCTCCAACCACCTCACTTGGCAGTGCATTCCATTCCCCACTACGCTCTGTGTAAAAAACTTCCCCCACACATCTCCACTGAACCTCTTCCCTGTACCAGGAGTCACTGGGTAATGGACAGTGTCCATACTGTACCCGGAGTCACTGGGTAATGGACAGTGTCCACACTGTACCAGGAGTCACTGGGTAATGGACAGTGTCCACACTGTACCAGGAGTCACTGGGTAATGGACAGTGTCCATACTGTACCAGGAGTCACTGGGTAATGGACAGTGTCCATACTGTACCAGGGTCACTGGGTAATGGACAGTGTCCACACTGTACCAGGGTCACTGGGTAATGGACAGTGTCCACACTGTACCAGGGTCACTGGGTAATGGACAGTGTCCATACTGTACCAGGAGTCACTGGGTAATGGACAGTGTCCACACTGTACCAGGAGTCACTGGGTAATGGACAGTGTCCACACTGTACCAGGAGTCACTGGGTAATGGACAGTGTCCACACTGTACCAGGAGTCACTGGGTAATGGACAGTGTTCACACTGTACCAGGAGTCACTGGGTAATGGACAGTGTCCACACTGTACCAGGAGTCACTGTGTAATGGACAGTGTCCACACTGTACCAGGAGTCACTGGGTAATGGACAGTGTCCACACTGTACCAGGAGTCACTGTGTAATGGACAGTGTCCACACTGAACCAGGAGTCACTGGGTAATGGACAGTGTCCAAACTGTACCAGGAGTCACTGTGTAATGGACAGTGTCCACACTGTACCAGGAGTCACTGGGTAATGGACAGTGTCCACACTATACCAGGAGCCACTGGGTAATGGACAGTGTCCACACTGTACCAGGAGTCACTGGGTAATGGACAGTGTCCACACTGTACTAGGAGTTACTGGATAATGGACAGTGCCAAACTGTACCAGAAGTCACTGGGTAATGGACAGTGTCCACACTGACCCAGGAGTCACTGAGTAATAGACAATGTCCACACTTTACCAGGGTCACTGGGTAATGGACAGTGTCCACACTGTACCAGGAGTCACTGGGTAATGGACAGTGTCCACACTGTACCAGGAGTCACTGGGTAATGGACAGTGTCCACACTGTACCAGGAGTCACTGGGTAATGGACAGTGTCCACACTATACTAGGAGTCACTGGGTAATGGACAGTGTCCACACTGTACCAGGAGTCACTGGGTAATGGACAGTGTCCACACTATACTAGGAGTCACTGGGTAATGGACAGTGTCCACACTGTACCAGGAGTCACTGGGTAATGGACAGTGTCCACACTGTACCAGGAGTCACTGGGTAATGGACAGTGTCCACACTGTACCAGGAGTCACTGGGTAATGGACAGTGTCCACACTGTACCAGGGTCACTGGGTAATGGACAGTGTCCACACTGTACCAGGAGTCACTGGGTAATGGACAGTGTCCACACTGTACCAGGAGTCACTGGGTAATGGACAGTGTCCACACTGTACCAGGAGTCACTGGGTAATGGACAGTGTCCACACTGTACCAGGAGTCACCGTGTAATAGACAGTGTCCATACTGTACCCGGAGTCACTGGGTAATGGACAGTGTCCACACTGTACCAGGAGTCACTGGGTAATGGACAGTGTCCACACTGTACCAGGAGTCACTGGGTAATGGACAGTGTCCACACTGTACCAGGGTCACTGGGTAATGGACAGTGTCCACACTGTACCAGGAGTCACTGGGTAATGGACAGTGTCCACACTATACCAGGAGTCACTGGGTAATGGACAGTGTCCACACTGTACCAGGAGTCACTGGGTAATGGACAGTGTCCACACTATACCAGGGGTCACTGGGTAATGGACAGTGTCCACACTGTACCAGGGTCACTGGGTAATGGACAGTGTCCACACTGTACCAGGAGTCACTGGGTAATGGACAGTGTCCACACTGTACCAGGAGTCACTGGGTAATGGACAGTGTCCACACTATACCAGGGGTCACTGGGTAATGGACAGTGTCCACACTGTACCAGGAGTCACTGGGTAATGGACAGTGTCCACACTGTACTAGGAGTCACTGGGTAATGGACAGTGTCCACACTATACCAGGAGTCACTGGGTAATGGACAGTGTCCACACTGTACCAGGAGTCACTGGATAATGGACAGTGCCAAACTGTAATAGGAGTCACTGCGTAATGGACAGTGTCCATACTGTACCAGGAGTCACTGGATAATAGACAATGTCCACACTGTACCAGAGTCACTGGGTAATGGACAGTGTCCACACTGTACCAGGAGTCACTGGGTAATGGACAGTGTCCACACTGTACCAGGAGTCACTGGGTAATAGACAATGTCCACACTGTACCAGGGTCACTGGGTAATGGACAGTGTCCACACTATACCAGGAGTCACTGGGTAATGGACAGTGTCCACACTGTACCAGGAGTCACTGGGTAATGGACAGTGTCCACACTGTACCAGGAGTCACTGGGTAATGGACAGTGTCCACACTGTACCAGGAGTCACTGGGTAATGGACAGTGTCCACACTGTACCAGGAGTCACTGGGTAATGGACAGTGTCCACACTGTACCAGGAGTCACTGGGTAATAGACAATGTCCACACTGTACCAGGGTCACTGGGTAATGGACAGTGTCCACACTGTACCAGGAGTCACTGGGTAATAGACAATGTCCACACTGTACCAGGAGTCACTGGGTAATGGACAGTGTCCACACTGTACCAGAGTCACTGGGTAATGGACAGTGTCCACACTGTACCAGGAGTCACTGGGTAATAGACAATGTCCACACTGTACCAGGGTCACTGGGTAATGGACAGTGTCCACACTGTACCAGGAGTCACTGGGTAATAGACAATGTCCACACTGTACCAGGAGTCACTGGGTAATGGACAGTGTCCACACTGTACCAGAGTCACTGGGTAATGGACAGTGTCCACACTATACCAGGGTCACTGGGTAACGGACAGTGTCCACACTGTACCAGAGTCACTGGATAATGGACAGTGTTCACACTGTACCAGGAGTCACTGGGTAATGGACAGTGTCCACACTGTACCAGAGTCACTGGGTAATGGACAGTGTCCACCCTGTACCAGGAGTCACTGGGTAATGGACAGTGTCCACACTGACCCAGGAGTCACTGGATAATGGACAGTGTCCACACTGTACCAGAGTCACTGGGTAATGGACAGTGTCCACACTGTACCAGGAGTCACTGGGTAATGGACAGTGTCCACACTGTACCAGGGTCACTGGGTAATGGACAGTGTCCACACTGTACCAGAGTCACTGGATAATGGACAGTGTCCACACTGTACCAGAGTCACTGGGTAATGGACAGTGTCCACACTGTACCAGGAGTCACTGGGTAATGGACAGTGTCCACACTGTACCAGGGTCACTGGGTAATGGACAGTGTCCACACTGTACCAGGGTCACTGGGTAATAGACAATGTCCACACTGTACCCGGAGTCACTGGGTAATAGGCAATGTCCACACTGTACCAGAGTCACTGGATAATGGACAGTGTCCACACTGTACCAGGAGTCACTGGGTAATAGACAATGTCCACACTGTACCAGAGTCACTGGATAATGGACAGTGTCCACACTGTACCAGGAGTCACTGGGTAATGGACAGTGTCCACACTGTACCAGGAGTCACTGGGTAATGGACAGTGTCCACACTGTACCAGGAGTCACTGGGTAATGGACAGTGTCCACACTGTACCAGAGTCACTGGATAATGGACAGTGTCCACACTGTACCAGGAGTCACTGGGTAATAGACAATGTCCACACTGTATCAGAGTCACTGGATAATGGACAGTGTCCACACTGTACCAGGAGTCACTGGGTAATGGACAGTGTCCACACTGTACCAGAGTCACTGGGTAATGGACAGTGTCCATACTGTACCAGAGTTACTGGGTAATGGACAGTGTCCACACTGTACCAGGAGTCACTGGGTAATGGACAGTGTCCACACTATACCAGGGGTCACTGGGTAATGGACAGTGTCCACACTGTACCAGGAGTCACTGGGTAATGGACAGTGTCCACACTGTACCAGGAGTCACTGGGTAATGGACAGTGTCCACACTGTACCAGGAGTCACTGGGTAATGGACAGTGTCCACACTGTACCAGGAGTCACTGGGTAATGGACAGTGTCCACACTGTACCAGGAGTCACTGGGTAATGGACAGTGTCCACACTGTACCAGGGTCACTGGGTAATGGACAGTGTCCACACTGTACCAGGAGTCACTGGGTAATGGACAGTGTCCACACTGTACCAGGAGTCACTGGGTAATGGACAGTGTCCACACTGTACCAGGAGTCACTGCGTAATGGACAGTGTCCACACTGTACCAGGAGTCACTGGGTAATGGTCAGTGTCCACACTGTACCAGGAGTCACTGGGTAATAGACAGTGTCCACACTGTACCAGAGTCACTGGGTAACGGACAGTGTCCACACTATACCAGGGGTCACTGGGTAATGGACAGTGTCCACACTACCAGGAGTCACTGGGTAATGGACAGTGTCCACACTGTACTAGGAGTCACTGGGTAATGGACAGTGTCCACACTGTACCAGGAGTCACTGGGTACTGGACAGTGTCCACCCTGTACCAGGAGTCACTGGGTAATGGACAGTGTCCACACTGTACCAGGAGTCACTGGGTAATGGACAGTGTCCACACTGTACCAGGGTCACTGGGTAATGGACAGTGTCCACACTGTACCAGGGTCACTGGGTAATGGACAGTGTCCACACTGTACCAGGAGTCACTGGGTAATGGACAGTGTCCACACTGTACTAGGAGTCACTGGGTAACGGACAGTGTCCACACTGTACCAGGAGTCACTGGGTAATGGACAGTGTCCACACTGTACCAGGAGTCACTGGGTACTGGACAGTGTCCACCCTGTACCAGGAGTCACTGGGTAATGGACAGTGTCCACACTGTACCAGGAGTCACTGGGTAATGGACAGTGTCCACACTGTACCAGGAGTCACTGGGTAATGGACAGTGTCCACACTGTACCAGGGTCACTGGGTAATGGACAGTGTCCACACTGTACCAGGAGTCACTGGGTAATGGACAGTGTCCACACTATACCAGGGGTCACTGGGTAATGGACAGTGTCCACAATGTACCAGGGTCACTGGGTAATGGACAGTGTCCACACTGTACCAGGAGTCACTGGGTAATGGACAGTGTCCGTACTGTACCAGGAGTCACTGGGTAATGGACAGTGTCCACACTGTACCAGGAGTCACTGGGTACTGGACAGTGTCCACCCTGTACCAGGAGTCACTGGGTAATGGACAGTGTCCACACTGTACCAGGAGTCACTGGATAATGGGCAGTGTTCATACTGTACCAGGAATCACTGGGTAATAGACAGTGTCCACACTGTACCAGAGTCACTGGGTAATGGACAGTGTCCACACTGTACCCGGAGTCACTGGGTAATGGACAGTGTCCACAATGTACCAGGGTCACTGGGTAATGGACAGTGTCCGTACTGTACCAGCAGTCACTGGATAATGGACAGTGTTCATACTGTACCAGGAATCACTGGGTAATGGACAGTGTCCACACTGTACCTGGGGTCACTGGATAATGGACAGTGTTCATACTGTACCTCACTTTCTTTTCACAATAGTTTGAAACTTTGAAAAGTTGAGACGGAAAGGTGTGCGAGGTTCAAGTTAAGATAAGAATCTTTGATGATTTATCTGACTAACAGTGGGGAGATGGTGTCAAAATTGCCAAAATCATTTGCAGTGCAATAACTGTGAAAGCCACTGTCTATTAGATCACTATACGTGATTAACTAGGACATAGGAAGAGGTTTCTGTAATAAAAAAACACCTTCATAATCCTTCTAATAGACTTGCCGCCCTCTGTAATTAGGTCGGATTGTGTTTTTAAAGAGGTGGGATCTGCAGATTTGGAATGATGAGTGAGAGATTGGACATTGCCTTATGGTTTGGGAGGGGAGCAGGACTGACTGGGTGGGTGGGTGAGGGGGTGGCGATAGTTAGGAATGAGATCTTTGCGTGCTGAGTGATTTCGGTGGGCGGGGGTGCGGGGAGGAGGAGTGGGGGGGGGGGGGAGAGGTAAATCAGGGCCAGTTAGGTGGTCCGTCAGGATCAGACGTAAAGATCAATCAAAGCCCCGTCTACCTCTTCAGATCAATGTGGGGGAAAGAAAATGCCCCAGTCACTCTCTCTCTTTCTCTCTCTCGAAGAAGAATCGCAGGGGAATTCTTCACGGCATCCTGACCCACGTCCAACTAATCTACTCAGAAACACGAAAACTTGGAAGATAAGAGCAGGCGGAGGCCATTCGTCCCCTCTCTGCCAGCACCGCCATTCATTTTGACCATCGAACTTGAGTGTTTGTCCATTTGTGCTCTCTGTGGGATCTTGCTGTGCACAAAGCCGTGTCCCCTGTATTACAGCAGCATCCACCTTTCACAAGTATTTAGTTCGCCGCAAAGTGAAACACTTTGGGGCATTCCGTAACCATTCAAAGTAAATTTGTTCCTTTTGCCCCCTTTAACAATGGTATTGGGGACGCTCAGGTTAAAACCACCCACCGTCAACTCTCCCCCCTCAGAGGGGGGGGAGCGTCGCGGCAGAATAAATCTGGAATTGAAAATCTAATGGTGATCATTAAACAGTTGACGATTGTCATAAAAACCCATTTGGTTCACTAGAAACATCAATAGACACAGAGACAGTTACAGGATAAGAGCGTTAAGCACAGGTTAAGGAGATGTGTGTTGTCCCCAGACAGGACAAGTTAGTGAGGCTTTACCAGCTGAGGCAAGTCGTGGGGGTTACAGATAGTGTGACACGAACCCAAGATTGAGGCCGTCCTCATGTGTGCGGAGCTTGGCTACCAGTTTCTCCTCATCGATCCTGTGTTCTGTGTTGTGAAGGCCGCCTTGGAGAACGCTTACCTGAAGATCAGAGGCTGAATGTCCATGACGGTTGAAGTGTTCCCCGACAGGAAAGCAACACTCCTGCCTTGGTGCTTGTCGAGTGGCGTTTGTTCATCTGTTGTCACTTCATCTGTTGCGCCCAGCTCTCCACTCACCTGATGAAGGAGCGTTGCTCTGAAAGCTCGTGATTCCAAATAAACCTGTTGGACTTTAACCTGGTGTTGTGAGACTTCTTACTGTGCCCATCCCCAGTCCAACACTGGCATCTCCACATCATAGATACATAGAAACAAGAAGCAGGCCATTTAGATATAGCTCTTGGGGCTAAATGGCCCCAAGAGCTATATCTAATTTCTTATGTTTGAGCACACAAATTTCTCCTCACCCCAGTTCTAAAACATTTACCCCTTATCCTCAAATTGTGACACCCCCCCTAGTTCTGGGCACCCCCCCCCCTTCCCATTGTTGTAAAAAGAACCCATCTGGGTTCACTAATACCCCTTTTGGGAAGGAAATCTGCCATGCTTATTTGGTCTGGCCTACATGTGACTCCAGAGCCACAACAATGGGATTGACTCTTAAATCCCCCTCAAGGGCAACTAGGGATGGGCAATGAAAGCTGCCCACGTCCCATGAAAGAATAATAAAAAGCCTATGGTTAACGGTGGGGATTTTTACATAGTCCAGTCCTGCAGAGGGAAACTCCTCTCCTTTGAGAGATTCCATGCACCCTGTGTTGATTGGCCGCTCATATCACATGACCCTGACTCATGTGGGCTGGTCTTAAAGTAACACTCACCACAGGTACCAAATCATCTGCGGTTGGCACTAAGTTCATTTATTGGTCGCAACTAGGCTTGCATTAACACTGCAATGAAATTACTGTGAGAATTCCCTAATCGCCACCCTCCGGCACCTGTTCGAGTTGTTTTGATTTGATTTCTTTTATTACTGTCGCATGTATTAACATATAGTGAAAAGTATTGTTTCCTGCGCGCGATGCAGACAAAGCATACCGTTCATAGAGAAGGCAACGAGAGAGTGCAGAATGTGGTGTCACAGTCGTAGCTAGGGGGTAGAGAAAGATCAACTTAATGCGAGGTGGGTCCATTCAAAAGTCTGACAGCAGCGGGGGAGAAGCTGTTCTTGAGTTGGTTAGCACATGACTTTTGTATCTTTTCCCCGACGGGAGAAGGTGGAAGACAGAATGTCCGGGGTGCGTGGGATCCTTACTTATGCTGGCTGCTTTGCCAAGGCAACGGGAAGTTTAGACAGAGTTAATGAATGGGAGGCTGGTTTACATGATGGATTGGGTACACTGAAGGGGAATTTAGCACGGCCAATGCACGCTAACCAGCACATCTTTGGACTGTTGGAGGAAACCGAAGCAACCCAGAGGAAATCTATGCAGGTGAAGGTGCAGACTCCACACATTCATAGAATAGACATTCATTTCATAGAACCCTACAGTGCAGAAACAGGCCCTTCGGCCCATCGAGTCTGCACCGAACACAATCCCACCCAGACCCTATCCCCATATCCCTACACAGACAGTGACCTGAGCATGGAATCGAACCCGGGTCCCTGGCATTGTGAGGCAGAAGTGCTAACCACTGTGCCACCCTGCTGCCCCCTAGTTAAGAATTAACTGGGTGCCCTGCTGATATGGGCAGCTGGACTGAAGAGAAGCAGTGTCTTAAGATCATAAGACCATAAGGAGCAGAATTAGGCCACTCGGCCCATCGAGTCTGCTCCGCCATTCAATCACGGCTGATATTTTTCTTATTCCCATTCTCCTGCCTTTTCCCCATAACCCCTGACCCCCTTATCAATCAAGAACCTATCTATCTCTGTCTTAAAGACACTCAATGACCCAGCCCCCACAGCCTTCTGCGGCAAAGAGTTCCACAGATTCCCCACTCTCTGGCTGAAGAAATTCCTCCTCGTCTCTGTTTTCAAGGATCGTCCCTTTAGCCTGAGGTTGTTCCCCATGGTTCTAGTTTTTCCTACTAGTGGAGACAGTTCTCAGCAGTCAATTTGCCAAGCTTGTGCATGAACAGTTCCATTCTGGGTCAACTTGTGGTTGAATGTTGCCCAGTATAGCCTCACCATACCTTCACAGGAAATCCCCCTGTACTGGAAAGTTAGTTCTTTCAGTTTTTGTCTGAACCATCTGGGTGCTGTGCGCCACCACCTTTCCCTCCAGCCCTGTCCGAGCCTGAGTGGTAAACTAGTCCCCAAGGGGAAACAGCAACAAGTCCCTTTCAGTAAACGGCCTCAAGGTTGCCTCCCCTTGCCACTCCCCCACAAGATTCAATTCAAATATCGGGCCAAAGGAGGAGTCGCTGGCACAGGAGATCCAAAATCTGTGGCCAAGGAGGTTTGCCAGTCTTCAGGACCATCTGAAGTGGGGAGACAGGGACAGAGAGGTTCAGGACGGGGGGATACTCCAGAGCGTGCAATCTCGACAGCGGAAGGCGGAGTGAATGCTTCAAGACCAAATTGGTGGAACGCAAATATAGAATCATAGTACCCCTACCGTGCCGAAGGAGGCCGTTCGGCCCATTGAGGCTATACTGACAACAATCCCACTTATTCCCTTAACTCCATGTATTTACTTTGCTAATCCCTCTGATACCAATGGGGAATTTAGTACAGTCAATCCACCTAACCTACACATCTTTGGACACTAAGTGGCAACTTACCATGGCCAATCCATCTAATCTACACATCTTTGTACACTAAGGGGCAATTTAGCATGGCCAATCCACCTAACCTGCACATCTTTGGACACTAAGGGGCAATATAGCATGGCCAATCCACCTAACCTACACATCTTTGGACACTAAGGGGCAATTTAGCATGGACAATCCATCTAACCTACACATCTTTGTACACTAAGGGGCAATTTAGCATGGCCAATCCACCTAACCTACACATCTTTGGACACTAAGGGGCAATTTAGCATGGACAATCCACCTAACCTACACATCTTTGGACACTAAGGGACAATTTAGCATGGCCAATCCATCTAACCTGCACATCTTTGGACACTAAGGGGCAATTTAGCATGGCCAATCCACCTAACCTACAGATCTTTGGACACTAAGGGACAATTTAGCATGGCCAATCCACCTAACCTGCCCATCTTTGGGTGTGTGGGGTCCTGGATTTTGCTGGCTGCTTTGCCCAGGCAGTGGGAAGTGTAGACAGAGTCAGTGGATGGGAGGCTGGTTTGTGTGACGGACTGGGCTACATTCACGACCTTTTGTAGTTCCTTGCGGTCTTGGGCAGAGCAGGAGCCCAGACTAAGCTGTGATACAACCAGAAAGAATGAAGGCTCCTACAAACCCAAATTCTGCCAGCCTTGCTTTCCTCTCCATTTGTTTGCTCTCGCTGCGTTGCGCTCGGGAGCTCTGCCTTTCAACAAGAAGACAGTGCAATCAGCAGATAGAAGTTGCCTCTCACCTCCCACCCTTTGTGTTTGCTGATCGACTCCAATGCATTTACGTTGAGTCACTGAAAAAGCCCCGTGTAGGAGGCAGCCTCTGCGGTTGGGAGAAGACACCCAATTTCCTCATTAACGAGCCACTCAACTCGAAACTTCGACCTCGATATTCGCGATTGTTCTTTGAGAGACTTTAACCATCTGCCAGCCTTTCGGGTGCCTCAGCATGTATCAAATATCAAAATCTTCAAGGTGTTTTGGATGTAATGCCCCATGCCTCATTGCGCGGCTGACTTTGTAAGATCCTCCAGAGATTTTTCAATGCACAGGCCATCTGGTCTATCATGCCTGTGGCAGCTCTTTGAAAGCGAGTTTTGCATTTTGTCGAGCTCCAAAATCAGGCTACAGCCAATGAAACACTTTGTCGTTACAATGGTCCAATGAAAATGTGTCACTTTCTCCCCGGTAAACTCCCATGGCCCGAGTTGTGATTAGGATTGGATAACCCATTTTCGTGAATTTCATTTGAGAAATAAATATTAGTCGGAAAGCCCAGCGAGGATGGAGGACACGCCCCTGTCTACATCAAAGGGGATAAAGTGAAAATCGTTGAAAGCTTCAAGTTTCTTGGTGTCCAGATCACCAGCAAACCATCCTGGCCTGTCCACGCCGAGGCTACAGTTAAGAAAGCCCCACCAATGCCTCTACTTTCTCAGAAGACTAAGGAAATTTGGCCTGTCCACTCCAGCTCTCACCAACTTTTACAGATGCACCATAGAAATCATTCTTTCTGGTTGTATCACAGCTTGGTCTGGGCTCTTGCTCTGCCCAAGACCGCAAGGAACTACAAAGGGTGGTGAATGTAGCCCAATCCATCACACAAACCAGCCTCCCATCCATTGACTCTGTCGACACTTCCCGCTGCCTCAGAAAAGCAGCCGGCATAATTAAGAACTCCACGCATCCCAGATTTTCTCTCTTCCACCTTCTCCTGTTGAGAAAAAGATACCAAAGTCTGAGGTCACGCACCAACCAACTCAAGAACAACTTCTTCCCTGCTGCTGTCAGACTTTTGAATGGACCTACCCTGCATTAATTTGATCTTCTCTACACCCTGGTCATCCTTGCTCCATGGTGTTCAAAGATGTGCGGGTTAGATGGATTGGTCATGCTAAATTGCCCCTTAGTGTCCAAAGGTGTGCAGGTTAGTTGGATTGGCCATGCTAAATTGCCCCTTAGGATGCAAAGATGTGTAGGTTAGGTGGATTGGCCATGCTAAATTGTCCCTTAGTGTCCAAAGATATGCAGGTTAGGTTGATTGACTGTACTAAATTGTCCATTGGTGTCAGAGGGATTAGCAAAGTAAATATGTGGGGTTAAGGGAATAAGTGGGATTCTGCACTGTCTCTTTTCCTTCTCTATGAACAGTATGCTTTGCCTGTATCGCGCGCAAGAAATTCACTGAAGTTTCGAAGAATGAGGGAGGATTTCTTCGATTCTAACAGGGTTTGGAAAGGGTAGATGCAGGGACAGTGTTCCTGATAGTGGGGTGTCCAGAACCAGGGGTCACAGTCTAAGAGTATGGGCTATTTTACTGAGGTGAGAGAAAATTCTTCCCCGGAGAGTGGTGAGCCTGTGGAATTCACAACCACAGAAAGTAGCTGAGGCCAAAGTATTGTTTGTTTTCAAGAAAGAGTTAGATATTGCACTTGAGGTGAAGGGGACAGAAGATTCTGAGAGGGAGGCGGGATCAGGCATGGCCATAATGAATGGCACAGCAGGTGCGAAGGGCCAAATGGCCTCCTCCTGCTCCTATTTCCTCTGTGTCCATTCACATGGGTCTCTACAACTGCAACCAACCTCCAGTGGAAGCAGAGTCCACTGCAGACAGAGCCCACTGCAGACAGAGCCCACTGCAGACAGAGTCCACTGCAGACAGAGCCCACTGCAGACAGAGCCCACTGCAGACAGAGCCCACTGCAGACAGAGTCCACTGCAGACAGAGCCCACTGCAGACAGAGTCCACTGCAGACAGAGCCCACTGCAGACAGACCCCACTGCAGACAGAGCCCACTGCAAATAGACCCCACTGCAGACAGAGTCCACTGCAGACAGAGTCCACTGCAGACAGAGCCCACTGCAGACAGACCCCACTGCAGACAGAGCCCACTGCAGACAGACCCCACTGCAGACAGAGTGCAGACAGACTCCACTGCAGACAGAGTCCACAGCAGACAGAGCCCACTGCAGACAGACCACACTACAGACAGAGTCCACTGCAGACAGAGCCCACTGCAGACAGACCCCACTGCAGACAGAGTGCAGACAGAGTCCACTGCAGACAGAGTCCACTGCAGACAGAGCCCACTGCAGACAGACCCCACTACAGACAGAGTCCACTGCAGACAGAGCCCACTGCAGACGGACCCCACTGCAGACAGAGTGCAGACAGAGTCCACTGCAGACAGAGTCCACAGCAGACAGAGTCCACTGCAGACAGAGCCCACTGCAGACAGAGTCCACTGCAGACAGACCCAACTGCAGACAGTCCCCACTGCAGACAGATCCCACTGCAGAGAGACCCCACTGCACACAGAGCCGCTTCAGACAGAGTCCACTGCAGACAGAGTCCACTCCAGACAGAGCCCACTGCAGAGAGACCCCACTGCAGACAGAGCCACTGCAGACAGACCCCACTGCAGACAGACCCCACTGCAGACAGACACAACTCCAGACAGACCCCACTGCAGACAGACCCCACTGAAGACAGACCCCACTGAAGACAGAGCCACTTCAGACAGATCCCACTGCAGACAGAGTCCATTGCAGACAGACCCCACTCCAGACAGACCCCACTGCAGACAGAGCCACTTCAGACAGACCCCACTGCAGACAGACCCCACTGCAGACAGAGTCCACTGCAGACCGACCCCACTGCAGACAGACCCCACTGCAGACAGACCCCACTTCAGACAGACCCCACTGCAGACAGACCCCACTTCAGACAGAGTCCACTGCAGACAGAGTCCACTCCAGACAGACCCCACTTCAGACAGACCCCACTGCAGACAGACCCCACTGCAGACCGACCCCACTGCAGACAGACCCCACTGCAGACAGAGTCCACTGCAGAAAGACCCCACTTCAGACAGACCCCACTGCAGACCGACCCCACTGCAGACAGACCCCACTGCAGACAGACCCCACTGCAGACTGAGTCCACTGCAGACTGAGTCCACTGCAGACAGACCCCACTGCAGACAGACCCCACTGCAGACAGACCCCACTGCAGACAGAGCCACTGCAGACAGACCCCAATGCAGACAAACCCCACTGCAGACAGAGTCCACTGCAGACAGAGCCACTGCAGACAGACCCCACTGCAGACAGACCCTACTGCAGACAGACCCCACTGCAGACAGACCCCACTGCAGACAGGCCCCACTGCAGACAGACCCCACTGCAGACAGACCCCACTGGAGACAGACTGCACTACAGACAGACTCCACTGCAGACAGAGTCCACTGCAGACGGCGTCCACTGCAGACAGACCCCACTGCAGACAGACCCCACTGCAGACAGACCCCACTGCAGACAGACCCCACTGCAGACCGACCCCACTGCAGACAGAGCCCACTGCAGACAGACACCACTGCAGACAGAGCCCACTGCAGACAGACCCCACTGCAGACAGACCCCACTGCAGACAGAGCCCACTGCAGACAGACCCCTCTGCAGACAGAGTCCACTGCAGACAGAGCCCACTGCAGACAGACCCCACTGCAGACAGACCCCACTGCAGACAGAGCCCACTGCAGACAGACCCCACTGCAGACAGACCCCACTGCAGACAGACCCCACTGCAGACAGAGCCCACTGCAGACAGACCCCACTGCAGACAGATCCCACTGCAGACAGACCACACTGCAGACAGACACCACTGCAGACAGAGTCCACTGCAGACAGACCCCACTGCAGACAGAGTCCACTGCAGACAGACACCACTGCAGACAGAGTCCACAGCAGACAGAGCCCACTGCAGACAGACCACACTACAGAGAGAGTCCACTGCAGACAGAGCCCACTGCAGACAGACCCCACTACAGACAGAGTCCACTGCAGACAGAGCCCACTGCAGACGGACCCCACTGCAGACAGAGTGCAGACAGAGTCCACTGCAGACAGAGTCCACAGCAGACAGAGTCCACTGCAGACAGAGCCCACTGCAGACAGAGTCCACTGCAGACAGACCCAACTGCAGACAGTCCCCACTGCAGACAGAGTCCACTGCAGACAGACCCCACTGCAGACAGTCCCCACTGCAGACAGACCCCACTGCAGACAGTCCCCACTGCAGACAGATCCCACTGCAGACAGAGTCCACTGCAGACAGAGCCACTGCAGACAGACCCCAATGCAGACAAACCCCACTGCAGACAGACCCCACTGCAGACAGGCCCCACTGCAGACAGACCCCACTGCAGACAGACCCCACTGGAGACAGACTGCACTACAGACAGACTCCACTGCAGACAGAGTCCACTGCAGACGGCGTCCACTGCAGACAGACCCCACTGCAGACAGACCCCACTGCAGACAGACCCCACTGCAGACCGACCCCACTGCAGACAGAGCCCACTGCAGACAGACACCACTGCAGACAGAGCCCACTGCAGACAGACCCCACTGCAGACAGACACCACTGCAGACAGAGCCCCCTGCAGACAGACACCACTGCAGACAGAGTCCACAGCAGACAGAGCCCACTGCAGACAGACCCCACTACAGACAGAGTCCACTGCAGACAGAGCCCACTGCAGACAGACCCCACTGCAGACAGAGTGCAGACAGAGTCCACTGCAGACAGAGTCCACTGCAGACAGAGCCCACTGCAGACAGACCCCACTACAGACAGAGTCCACTGCAGACAGAGCCCACTGCAGACGGACCCCACTGCAGACAGAGTGCAGACAGAGTCCACTGCAGACAGAGTCCACAGCAGACAGAGTCCACTGCAGACAGACCCCACTGCAGACAGACCCCACTGCAGACAGACCCCACTGCAGACAGACACAACTCCAGACAGACCCCACTGCAGACAGACCCCACTGAAGACAGACCCCACTGCAGACAGAGCCACTTCAGACAGACCCCATTGCAGACAGACCCCACTGCAGACAGACCCCACTGGAGACAGACTGCACTACAGACAGACTCCACTGCAGACAGAGTCCACTGCAGACGGCGTCCACTGCTGACAGACCCCACTGCAGACAGACCCCACTGCAGACAGACCCCACTGCAGACAGACCCCACTGCAGACCGACCCCACTGCAGACAGACCCCACTGCAGACAGACCCCACTTCAGACAGACCCCACTGCAGACAGACCCCACTTCAGACAGAGTCCACTGCAGACAGAGTCCACTCCAGACAGACCCCACTTCAGACAGACCCCACTGCAGACAGACCCCACTGCAGACCGACCCCACTGCAGACAGACCCCACTTCAGACTGAGTCCACTGCAGACAGACCCCACTGCAGACAGACCCCACTGCAGACCGACCCCACTGCAGACAGAGCCCACTTCAGACTGAGTCCACTGCAGACAGAGTCCACTGCAGACAGACCCCACTTCAGACAGACCCCACTGCAGACCGACCCCACTGCAGACAGACCCCACTGCAGACAGACCCCACTGCAGACTGAGTGCACTGCAGACTGAGTCCACTGCAGACAGACCCCACTGCAGACAGACCCCACTGCAGACAGACCCCACTGCAGACAGTCCCCACTGCAGACAGACCCCACTGCAGACAGTCCCCACTGCAGACAGATCCCACTGCAGACAGAGTCCACTGCAGACAGACCCCACTGCAGACAGACCCCACTGCAGACCGACCCCACTGCAGACAGACCCCACTTCAGACTGAGTCCACTGCAGACAGAGTCCACTGCAGACAGACCCCACTTCAGACAGACCCCACTGCAGACCGACCCCACTGCAGACAGACCCCACTGCAGACAGACCCCACTGCAGACTGAGTCCACTGCAGACTGAGTCCACTGCAGACAGACCCCACTGCAGACAGACCCCACTGCAGACAGACCCCACTGCAGACAGTCCCCACTGCAGACAGACCCCACTGCAGACAGTCCCCACTGCAGACAGATCCCACTGCAGACAGAGTCCACTGCAGACAGAGCCACTGCAGACAGACCCCAATGCAGACAAACCCCACTGCAGACAGAGTCCACTGCAGACAGAGCCACTGCAGACAGACCCCACTGCAGACAGACCCCACTGCAGACAGACCCCACTGCAGACAGACCCCACTGCAGACAGGCCCCACTGCAGACAGACCCCACTGCAGACAGACCCCACTGGAGACAGACTGCACTACAGACAGACTCCACTGCAGACAGAGTCCACTGCAGACGGCGTCCACTGCAGACAGACCCCACTGCAGACAGACCCCACTGCAGACAGAGCCCACTGCAGACAGACCCCACTGCAGACAGACCCCACTGCAGACAGAGCCCACTGCAGATAGACACCACTGCAGACAGAGCCCACTGCAGACAGACCCCACTGCAGACAGACCCCACTGCAGACAGAGCCCACTGCAGACAGACCCCACTGCAGACAGACCCCACTGCAGACAGACCCCACTGCAGACAGACCCCACTGCAGACAGACCCCACTGCAGACAGACCCCACTGCAGACAGACCCCACTGCAGACAGACCCCACTGCAGAGAGGCCCCACTGCAGACAGACCCCACTGCAGACTGAGTCCACTGCAGACAGACCCCACTGCAGACAGACCCCACTGCAGACAGACCCCACTGCAGACAGACCCCACTGCAGACAGAGTCCACTGCAGACAGACCCGACTGCAGACAGACCCCACTGCAGACAGAGTTCACTGCAGACAGACCCCACTGCAGACAGACCCCACTGCAGACAGACCCCACTGCAGACAGACCCCACTGCAGACAGAGTCCACTGCAGACAGAGCCCACTGCAGACAGAGTCCACTGCAGACAGACCCCACTGCAGACCGACCCCACTGCAGACAGACCCCACTGCAGACAGACCCCACTGCAGACAGACCCCACTGCAGACAGACCCCACTGCAGACAGACCCCACTTCAGACAGAGTCCACTGCAGACAGAGTCCACTCCAGACAGACCCCACTTCAGACAGACCCCACTGCAGACAGACCCCACTGCAGACCGACCCCACTGCAGACAGACCCCACTTCAGACTGAGTCCACTGCAGACAGACCCCACTGCAGACAGAGTCCACTGCAGACAGACCCCACTTCAGACAGACCCCACTGCAGACCGACCCCACTGCAGACAGACCCCACTGCAGACAGACCCCACTGCAGACTGAGTCCACTGCAGACTGAGTCCACTGCAGACAGACCCCACTGCAGACACACCCCACTGCAGACAGACCCCACTGCAGACAGTCCCCACTGCAGACAGACCCCACTGCAGACAGTCCCCACTGCAGACAGATCCCACTGCAGACAGAGTCCACTGCAGACAGAGCCACTGCAGACAGACCCCAATGCAGACAAACCCCACTGCAGACAGAGTCCACTGCAGACAGAGCCACTGCAGACAGACCCCACTGCAGACAGACCCCACTGCAGACAGACCCCACTGCAGACAGACCCCACTGCAGACAGGCCCCACTGCAGACAGACCCCACTGCAGACAGACCCCACTGGAGACAGACTGCACTACAGACAGACTCCACTGCAGACAGAGTCCACTGCAGACGGCGTCCACTGCAGACAGACCCCACTGCAGACAGACCCCACTGCAGACAGACCCCACTGCAGACAGACCCCACTGCAGACCGACCCCACTGCAGACAGAGCCCACTGCAGACAGACACCACTGCAGACAGAGCCCACTGCAGACAGACCCCACTGCAGACAGACCCCACTGCAGACAGAGCCCACTGCAGACAGACCCCACTGCAGACAGAGCCCACTGCAGACAGACACCACTGCAGACAGAGCCCACTGCAGACAGACCCCACTGCAGACAGACCCCACTGCAGACAGACCCCACTGCAGACAGAGCCCACTGCAGATAGACACCACTGCAGACAGAGCCCACTGCAGACAGACCCCACTGCAGACAGACCCCACTGCAGACAGAGCCCACTGCAGACAGACCCCACTGCAGACAGACCCCACTGCAGACAGACCCCACTGCAGACAGAGCCCACTGCAGACAGACCCCACTGCAGACAGACCCCACTGCAGACAGAGTCCACTGCAGACGGCGTCCACTGCAGACAAACCCCACTGCAGACAGACCCCACTACAGACAGAGTCCACTGCAGACAGAGCCCACTGCAGACAGACACCACTGCAGACAGACCCCACTGCAGACAGACCCCACTGCAGACAGACCCCACTGCAGACAGACCCCACTGCAGACAGACACCACTGCAGACAGACTCCACTGCAGACAGACCCCACTGCAGACAGACCCCACTGCAGACAGACCCCACTGCAGACAGACCCCACTGCAGACAGACCCCACTGCAGACAGATCCCACTGCAGACAGAGTCCACTGCAGACAGACCCCACTGCAGACAGACCCCACTGCAGACAGACCCCACTGCAGACAGATCCCACTGCAGACAGAGTCCACTGCAGACAGACCCTACTGCAGACAGACCCCACTGGAGACAGACCCCACTGCAGACAGATCCCACTGCAGACTGAGTCCACTGCAGACTGACCCCACTGCAGACAGACCCCACTGCAGACAGACCCCACTGCAGACAGACCCCACTGCAGACAGACCCCACTGCAGACAGAGTCCACTGCAGACAGACCCTATTGCAGACAGACCCCACTGGAGACAGACTGCACTGCAGACAGAGGCCACTGCAGACAGACCCCACTGCAGACAGAGTCCACTGCAGACAGACCCCACTGCAGACAGACCCCACTGCAGACAGAGTCCACTGCAGACAGACCCCACTGCAGACAGACCCCACTGCAGACTGAGTCCACTGCAGACTGACCCCACTGCAGACAGACCCAACTGCAGACAGACCCCACTGCAGACAGAGTCCACTGCAGACAGACCCCACTGCAGACAGACCCCACTGCAGACTGAGTCCACTGCAGACAGACCCCACTGCAGACAGACCCCACTGCAGACAGACCCCACTGCAGACAGAGTCCACTGCAGACAGACCCCACTGCAGACAGACCCCACTGTAGACAGACCCCACTGCAGACAGACCCCACTGCAGACAGACCCCACTGCAGACAGAGTCCACTGCAGACAGACCCTATTGCAGACAGACCCCACTGGAGACAGACTGCACTGCAGACAGAGGCCACTGCAGACAGACCCCACTGCAGACAGAGTCCACTGCAGACAGACCCCACTGCAGACAGACCCCACTGCAGACAGAGTCCACTGCAGACAGACCCCACTGCAGACAGACCCCACTGCAGACTGAGTCCACTGCAGACTGACCCCACTGCAGACAGACCCAACTGCAGACAGACCCCACTGCAGAAAGAGTCCACTGCAGACAGACCCCACTGCAGACAGACCCCACTGCAGACTGAGTCCACTGCAGACAGACCCCACTGCAGACAGACCCCACTGCAGACAGACCCCACTGCAGACAGACCCCACTGCAGACAGAGTCCACTGCAGACAGACCCCACTGCAGACAGACACCACTGCAGACAGACCCCACTGCAGACAGACCCCACTGCAGACAGACCCCACTGCAGACAGACCCCACTGCAGACAGACACCACTGCAGACAGACTCCACTGCAGACAGACCCCACTGCAGACAGACCCCACTGCAGACAGACCCCACTGCAGACAGACCCCACTGCAGACAGACCCCACTGCAGACAGATCCCACTGCAGACAGAGTCCACTGCAGACAGACCCCACTGCAGACAGACCCCACTGCAGACAGACCCCACTGCAGACAGATCCCACTGCAGACAGAGTCCACTGCAGACAGACCCTACTGCAGACAGACCCCACTGGAGACAGACCCCACTGCAGACAGATCCCACTGCAGACTGAGTCCACTGCAGACTGACCCCACTGCAGACAGACCCCACTGCAGACAGACCCCACTGCAGACAGACCCCACTGCAGACAGACCCCACTGCAGACAGAGTCCACTGCAGACAGACCCTATTGCAGACAGACCCCACTGGAGACAGACTGCACTGCAGACAGAGGCCACTGCAGACAGACCCCACTGCAGACAGAGTCCACTGCAGACAGACCCCACTGCAGACAGACCCCACTGCAGACAGAGTCCACTGCAGACAGACCCCACTGCAGACAGACCCCACTGCAGACTGAGTCCACTGCAGACTGACCCCACTGCAGACAGACCCAACTGCAGACAGACCCCACTGCAGACAGAGTCCACTGCAGACAGACCCCACTGCAGACAGACCCCACTGCAGACTGAGTCCACTGCAGACAGACCCCACTGCAGACAGACCCCACTGCAGACAGACCCCACTGCAGACAGAGTCCACTGCAGACAGACCCCACTGCAGACAGACCCCACTGTAGACAGACCCCACTGCAGACAGACCCCACTGCAGACAGACCCCACTGCAGACAGAGTCCACTGCAGACAGACCCTATTGCAGACAGACCCCACTGGAGACAGACTGCACTGCAGACAGAGGCCACTGCAGACAGACCCCACTGCAGACAGAGTCCACTGCAGACAGACCCCACTGCAGACAGACCCCACTGCAGACAGAGTCCACTGCAGACAGACCCCACTGCAGACAGACCCCACTGCAGACTGAGTCCACTGCAGACTGACCCCACTGCAGACAGACCCAACTGCAGACAGACCCCACTGCAGACAGAGTCCACTGCAGACAGACCCCACTGCAGACAGACCCCACTGCAGACTGAGTCCACTGCAGACAGACCCCACTGCAGACAGACCCCACTGCAGACAGACCCCACTGCAGACAGAGTCCACTGCAGACAGACCCCACTGCAGACAGACCCCACTGCAGACAGAGTCCTCTGCAGACAGACCCCACTGCAGACAGACCCCACTGCAGACAGACCCCACTGCAGACAGAGTCCACTGCAGACAGAGCCCACTGCAGACAGAGTCCACTTCAGACAGACCCCACTGCAGACAGACCCCACTGCAGACAGAGTCCACTGCAGACAGAGCCCACTGCAGACAGACACCACTGCAGACTGAGTCCACTGCAGACAGACCCCACTGCAGACAGACCCCACTGCAGACAGAGTCCACTGCAGACAGAGCCCACTGCAGACAGACACCACTGCAGACAGAGCCCACTGCAGACAGACCCCACTGCAGACAGACCCCACTACAGACAGACACCACTGCAGACAGACTCCACTGCAGACAGACCCCACTGCAGACTGTCCCCACTGCAGACAGAGTCCACTGCAGACAGACCCCACTGCAGACAGAGTCCACTGCAGACAGACCCCACTGGAGACAGACTGCACTGCAGACAGAGGCCACTGCAGACAGACCCCACTGCAGACAGTCCCCACTGCAGACAGACCCCACTGCAGACAGAGTCCACTGCAGACAGACCCCACTGCAGACAGACCCCACTGCAGACAGAGTCCACTGCAGACAGACCCCACTGCAGACAGACCCCACTGCAGACAGATCCCACTGCAGACAGAGTCCACTGCAGACAGACCCTACTGCAGACAGACCCCACTGGAGACAGACCCCACTGCAGACAGATCCCACTGCAGACTGAGTCCACTGCAGACTGACCCCACTGCAGACAGACCCCACTGCAGACAGACCCCACTGCAGACAGACCCCACTGCAGACAGACCCCACTGCAGACAGAATCCACTGCAGACAGACCCTACTGCAGACAGACCCCACTGGAGACAGACTGCACTGCAGACAGAGGCCACTGCAGACAGACCCCACTGCAGACAGAGTCCACTGCAGACAGACCCCACTGCAGACAGACCCCACTGCAGACAGAGTCCACTGCAGACAGACCCCACTGCAGACAGACCCCACTGCAGACTGAGTCCACTGCAGACTGACCCCACTGCAGACAGACCCAACTGCAGACAGACCCCACTGCAGACAGAGTCCACTGCAGACAGACCCCACTGCAGACAGACCCCACTGCAGACTGAGTCCACTGCAGACAGACCCCACTGCAGACAGACCCCACTGCAGACAGACCCCACTGCAGACAGAGTCCACTGCAGACAGACCCCACTGCAGACAGACCCCACTGCAGACAGAGTCCACTGCAGACAGACCCCACTGCAGACAGACCCCACTGCAGACAGACCCCACTGCAGACAGACCCCACTGCAGACAGAGTCCACTGCAGACAGAGCCCACTGCAGACAGAGTCCACTGCAGACAGACCCCACTGCAGACAGACCCCACTGCAGACAGTGTCCACTGCAGACAGAGCCCACTGCAGACAGACACCACTGCAGACAGACCCCACTGCAGACAGAGTCCACTGCAGACAGAGCCCACTGCAGACAGACACCACTGCAGACAGACCCCACTGCAGACAGACCCCACTGCAGACAGAGTCCACTGCAGACAGAGCCCACTGCAGACAGACACCACTGCAGACAGAGCCCACTTCAGACAGACCCCACTGCAGACAGACACCACTGCAGACAGAGCCCACTTCAGACAGACCCCACTGCAGACAGACTCCACTGCAGACAGACCCCACTGCAGACTGTCCCCACTGCAGACAGAGTCCACTGCAGACAGACCCCACTGCAGACAGAGTCCACTGCAGACAGACCCCACTGGAGACAGACTGCACTGCAGACCGAGGCCACTGCAGACAGACCCCACTGCAGACAGTCCCCACTGCAGACAGACCCCACTGCAGACAGAGTCCACTGCAGACAGACCCCACTGCAGACAGACCCCACTGCAGACAGATCCCACTGCAGACAGAGTCCACTGCAGACAGACCCTACTGCAGACAGACCCCACTGGAGACAGACCCCACTGCAGACAGATCCCACTGCAGACTGAGTCCACTGCAGACTGACCCCACTGCAGACAGACCCCACTGCAGACAGACCCCACTGCAGACAGACGCCACTGCAGACAGAGTCCACTGCAGACAGACCCTACTGCAGACAGACCCCACTGGAGACAGACTGCACTGCAGACAGAGGCCACTGCAGACAGACCCCACTGCAGACAGAGTCCACTGCAGACAGACCCCACTGCAGACAGACCCCACTGCAGACAGAGTCCACTGCAGACAGACCCCACTGCAGACAGACCCCACTGCAGACTGAGTCCACTGCAGACTGACCCCACTGCAGACAGACCCAACTGCAGACAGACCCCACTGCAGACAGAGTCCACTGCAGACAGACCCCACTGCAGACAGACCCCACTGCAGACTGAGTCCACTGCAGACAGACCCCACTGCAGACAGACCCCACTGCAGACAGACCCCACTGCAGACAGACCCCACTGCAGACAGAGTCCACTGCAGACAGACCCCACTGCAGACAGACCCCACTGCAGACAGACCCCACTGCAGACAGACCCCACTGCAGACAGAGTCCACTGCAGACAGAGCCCACTGCAGACAGAGTCCACTGCAGACAGACCCCACTGCAGACAGACCCCACTGCAGACAGTGTCCACTGCAGACAGAGCCCACTGCAGACAGACACCACTGCAGACTGAGTCCACTGCAGACAGACCCCACTGCAGACAGACCCCACTGCAGACAGAGTCCACTGCAGACAGAGCCCACTGGCAGACAGAACCCACTGCAGACAGAGCCCCACTTCAGACAGACCCCCACTGCAGACAGACCCACCACTGCAGACAGACTCCACTGCAGACAGACCCCACTGCAGACTGTCCCCAACTGCAGACAGAGTCCACTGCAGACAGACCCCACTGCAGACAGAGTCCACTGCAGACAGACCCCACTGCAGACAGACTGCACTGCAGACAGAGGCCACTGCAGACAGACCCCACTGCAGACAGTCCCCACTGCAGACAGACCCCACTGCAGACAGAGTCCACTGCAGACAGACCCCACTGCAGACAGACCCCACTGCAGACAGAGTCCACTGCAGACAGACCCCACTGCAGACAGACCCCACTGCAGACAGACCCCACTGCAGACAGACCCCACTGCAGACAGAGTCTACTGCAGACAGACCCCACTGCAGACAGACCCCACTGGAGACAGACTGCACTGCAGACAGACCCCACTGCTGACAGACCCCACTGCAGACAGACCCCACTGCAGACAGAGACCACTGCAGACAGACCCCACTGCAGACAGACCCCACTACAGACAGACCCCACTCCAGACAGACCCCACTGCAGACAGAGTCCACTGCAGACAGACCCCACTGCAGACAGACCCCACTGGAGACAGACTCGCACTGCAGACAGACCCCACTGCAGACAGAGTCCACTGCAGACAGACCCCACTGCAGACAGAGTCCACTGCAGACGGCCTCCACTGCAGACAGACCCCACTGCAGACAGACCCCACTGCAGACAGACCCCACTGCAGACAGAGTCCACTGCAGACAGAGCCCACTGCAGACAGACACCACTGCAGACAGAGCCCACTGCAGACAGACCCCACTGCAGACAGACCCCACTGCAGACAGACCCCACTGCAGACAGACCCCACTGCAGACAGACACCACTGCAGACAGACCCCACTGCAGACAGACACCCACTGCAGACAGATCCGACTGCAGGCAGAGCCCCCCTGCAGAGAGACCCCACTGCAGACAGACCCCACTGCAGACAGACACCACTGCAGACAGATCCGACTGCAGGCAGAGCCCACTGCAGAGAGACCCCACTGCAGACAGACCCCACTGCAGACAGAGTCCACTCCAGACAGACCCCACTGCAGACAGACCCCACTGCAGACAGACCCCACTGCAGACAGACCCCACTGCTGTCAGAGCCCACTGCAGACAGACCCCACTGCAGACAGACCCCACTGCAGACAGACACCACTGCAGACAGATCCCACTGCAGACAGACCCCACTGGAGACAGACTGCACTGCAGACAGACCCCACTGCAGACAGACCCCACTGCAGACAGACCCCACTGCAGACAGACCCCACTGCAGACAGACCCCACTGGGTAGGGATGGCAGATTCCCTTCCTAACGGACATTAGTGAATTGGATGGGTTTTTATGACTATAGTTTCATGGTCATCCTCAAACTTTTTAAATTGTACTCAAATTTCACCATCTGCCGTGGTGGATTTGAACCCAGCTCCCCGGAGCATTACTCTGGGTCTCTGAATTACAAGCCCAGTGATAATACCACTGTGCTGCCAACGCTTCCCACGGTATAGATCTGAATAACAGAGTTGGCAGCAGCAGAATGTGACACACTGGCTCTAATGGCCAACAGCTCCTGGGCCTGGAATCCCTGGGCCTTACCATTCTGGTGTGGGGTTTTTGCCGTTGTTTTTAGCCCTCCTCCCCTTTGGTGGAGCAGTGTTATTGTGGCTGGACTAATCATCCAGAGTAATGCTCTGGGGGGGGACCCGGGTTCGAATCCCACCACCACAGATGATGGAATGTGAATTTAATAAAAAACTGGAATTAAAAAATGGCGATGTGTGGGATTTTCCTGTTCCAGGGACAGCAAGGCTGGAAAATCCTATCTGTGGTCAACAGACCTTTGCGTAGCCCCTGCCCTCCTGCCTGCTACGATTCCTGTAGCCAGCGGGACTGGAAAATTGTCGTTGTCCTAAAAGCCCATCTGATTCACTCATGTCCATTGGAGAAGGAAATCTGCCATCCTTGCCCAGTCTGGCCTACATGTGACTCTAGACGCAATTGACTCTCAAATGCCCTCAGGGATGGGTAATAAATGCTGGCCCAGCCAACGGCACCCATGTCCTAAAAACAAATAAAGAGGGAATCTCTCCACCCCAAGAATGTCCACCTCTTAAATTCTAGTTGATGGAATCTTACCAGTTTAGTTTGGGGAAAAGGTTTAGTCTGTGTAACTGCACTCAGGCCAGTTACCATAGAAATCCTACAGTGCAGAAAGAGGCCCTTCAGCCCATCGAGTCTGCACCGAACACTATCCCACCCAGGCCCTAACCCCCAAATCCCTACATATTTCGCCCGCTAATCCCTCAAACCTAAGCATCCTAGAACACTAAGGGGCAATTTTTAGCACGGCCAATCAGCCTAACCCACACATCTTTGGGAGGAAACCAGAGCAAACCCACGCAGACACGAGGAGAATGTGCAAACTCCACACAGACAGTGACCCCGAGCCGGGAATCGAACCCAGGTCCCTGGAGCTGAGAAGCAGCAGTGCTAACCCACTGTGCCACCGTGCCGTTACATTCAAGCGTTCATGTTCGGTACGCCTAGTTTCCATTTGCAATTCCGAGCTGATTTTGGTAGGAATAACAGCAAAATGGGTTATTATTTAATTGGTAAAATATTACAGCATGCTGCTGTGCAGAGGGACCTGGGTGTCCTTGTGCAGGAATCTCAAGGAGTTGGTTTGCAGGTGAAGCAGGTAATTAAGGCAGCAAATGGGATTTAGTCCTTCATTGCTAGAGGGATGGAGTTTAAAACCAGCGAGGTTATGTTGCAGCTGTATGAGGTGCTGGTGAGGCCACATTGTCACTTGGACAGCCACATGAGCAGTTTACATATAGGGGGATATAGCAGGCCTTATTAAGCATTGTAGGCTTGGGGTCAGTTTTAGTCTCAGGGATATAGAGTCTTTAATAATGAAATTTTTATCCACAGGCACTTACCATCTCGAGGGCATCATGGCAGCACAGAGGCTATCTCTATTGCTGTGCGGACACATGGAGTTGGGCCTGTGTCCGTGGGAGTTTGCGCGTTCTCCCCGTGGTTGCGTGGGTTTCCTCCGGGTGCTCCGGTTTCCTCCCACATCCCAAAGATGTGCTTTTAGGCTGATTGATTGGGTAACAAATTGTCCCTATATTGGACCTCCCTGATCCTCACACATTAGGCATAGACTAGAGTCATGAATAGGTCACTGAGACAATGGGACGGCGGTGCGGGCTCGTTGGGCCGAAGGCCCTGTTTCCCGTGCTGTTTTGTTCTTCTGTTCTTTGTTCTTTGTTCACACCTGCAGTACTGTGTACAGTTTTGGTCTCCTTACTTGAGAAAGGATATACTGGCACTGGAGGGGGGTGCAGAGGAGATTCACTCGGTTGATTCCGGAGTTGAGAGGGTTGGCTTATGAGGAGAGAGACTGAGTAGACTGGGGCTATACTCATTGGGATTCGGAAGAATTAGGGGAGATCTTATAGAAACATATAAGATTATGAAGGGAATAGATAAGATAGAAGCAGGGAAGTATTTGGACAGCTTCAAGATTGAGATGAATAATTATTGTTGAGTAGGGGATATAAAGCAAGTTTGCAGTTGAGATGTAGGTCGCTCATGATCTGAGTGATGGCATTGATCCTGGGCTCAGATATTCCGATTTTGTACGTCCTGATACTGTTGCTAGCGGGAACAGAGAATTTGGCGCTCAGCCAAAGCTCCATTCACTGCAGCGGGTCTGGAGAATCCTGGCCATGGGTAATACAGGAGAGTCCCAGCAGTGGGCGAGACTGGAGAATTCCAACCATGTGGCAAGCCTGGAGAATCCCATTCACAGGCGAGACTGGAGAATCCCAGTCACAGGGCAAGACTGGAGAATCCCAGTCACAGGGCAAGGTCAGATAATCCCAGCCCAGGACGAGAGCAGAGAGTCCCAGTTGCGGGCGAGAATGGAGAATCCCAGTCACGGGGTAAGGGTGGGGATTCCTAGCCATGGACGAGACCGGAGAATCCCAGCTGTGGCCAAGATTGGAGAATCCCAGTCACGGAGTTAGGTCGGAGAATCCCAGCTGCGGGCTAGACTGGAGAATCCCATTCACGGGCGAGACTGGAGAATCCCAGCCGTGGGCGAGACTGGAGAATCCCATTCACGGGCGAGA
This sequence comes from Prionace glauca, assembly GCA_037974335.1. Lineage (NCBI taxonomy): Eukaryota > Metazoa > Chordata > Chondrichthyes > Carcharhiniformes > Carcharhinidae > Prionace > Prionace glauca. The sequence goes on along the minus strand of CM075755.1, from coordinate 9,394,627 downwards.
CTGGAGAATCCAGCCATGGGCGAGACTGGAGAATCCCAGCCTCAGGCAAGAGTGGAGAATCCCAGCTGCGGACGAGAGCGGTGAATCCCAGCCATGGGTGAGACTGGAGCATGCCAGCCACGGGCAAGTCTGGAGAATCCCAGCTGCAGACAAGACTGGGGAATCCTAGCCGCGCATGAGACTGGAGAATCCCAGCTACAAGCCAGACTGGAGAATCCCAGCTGCAGACAAGACTGGGGAATCCTAGCCGCGCATGAGACTGGAGAATCCCAGCTACAAGCCAGACTGGAGAATCCCAGCTACAAGCCAGACTGGAGAATCCCAGCTGCAGACAAGACTGGGGAATCCTAGCCGCGCATGAGACTGGGAGAATCCCAGCCACAAGCCAGACTGGAGAATCCCAGCTAGGGGCGAGACTGGATAATCCCAGTCACGGGCGAGGCTGGAGAATTGCGACCCTGATGTTTCTCAGTCTTGATTCACGCTATAAGAACATAAGAACATAAGAAATAGGAGCAGGAGTAGGCCATCTGGCCCTTCGAGCCTGCCCCGCCATTCAATAAGATCATGGCTGATCTGTCGTGGCTCAGTTCCACCTTCCCGCCCTCTCCCCATAACCCTTAATCCCTTCTCTTATCAAAAACCCATCAACCCGTTTCTTAAAAATATTTAGCGAGGCAGCCTCCACCACTTCAACGGGCAGAGAATTCCAGAGATTCACCACCCTTTGAGTGAAGAAGTTCCTCCTCAACTCTGTTCTAAACCGCCTCCCCTTTATCTTGAGGCTGTGCCCCCTAGTCCTACTGTCTTTTTTGAGCGGAAGAGTCTCTCCACCTCTATCCTATCCATCCCATTCATCATCTTATACGTCTCAATGAGATCTCCCCTCATTCTTCTAAACTCTAACGAGTACAAGCCTAGTTTATTCAGCCTCTCCTAAGTGTTTTGCTTGGATATGCAGTGAGGACGGAGTCAAAATGTTGACAGTTTGTTCCAAATGGGAGCCGGTGATAAAGCTGTGAAGGTGAAGTCCATGTTTCTTGGAAATCTATTGAGAAGGAACTAAGCACAGCTGAAGAGGGAACTGTAATGTGTGGTTTTATATTTTGACCGCAGTCTGCTTTTAACCCAGCTATACATAGACAATTTCCTCTCCCTGTGTCTGAGCGCGTCTGTTTCCATCTGATAAATTGGAATAAGGTCGCTTCACAGAAAGAGTGAGGGACCCAGGGCCTGCGATCCTGAGTCCAGCCCTCAAGGAGTTGCTGGTGGGATGATGGGCAGTGGGGAGCGTTTGATGGGAAAGAAGGTACCACAGACTGGGGAGTGACTTGGCCGCAAACGGCAGTCAAAAAAGCCTCCAGCCAGGGCCGCTGGACCTTCGCGACAACAACCTCCTCATCGTTTGCAGGCGACACTGAATCCTGCCCAGTTTTGTGGAAGTGGTCATCTCGTGGGGCGGCACAGTGGGTTAGCACCGCTGCTTCACAGCTCCAGGGGTCCTGGGCTCGATTCCCCGGCTCTGTCTGTGTGGAGTCTGCACATTCTCCCCGTGTCCGCGTGGGTTTCCTCCGGGTGCTCCGGTTTCCTCCACCGTCCAAAGATGTGCGGGTTAGGTTGATTGGCCGTGTTAAGAAATTGCCCCTCTAGGGTAGTGGAGGTTAGAGGGATTGGTGGATATGATATGTAGGGATATGGGGGGTAGGGCCTGGGTGGGATCGTGTTCGGTGCAGACTCGATGGGCTGAAGGGCCTCTTTCTGCACTGTAGGGTCTATGTTCTAGTGACCCCGATGGGTTTTCCAGGGTGGATGTGTGAGGAAGAAGCCAGGCGGGTGAGAGTGACATTTCATGAAAGCTGCTCTCCTCAGCAGTTAATTCAAGTCAACGGCCGTGACTCAGCTGCAATGATTCACCTCCCCCCCTAGGTGGCAGTCTTCCCTCTGCTCAAGTCTTCGCTGAAGAGTGTTCGGTCAAGGACTAGAGAGGTCTGGGGCGGAATTCTTTGGCTGTTTACGCCTGTGGGATTCTCCAGCCCCGCTGCAGGTGAACGGAGATTAGGCTGCGCACCCGAATTCTCCATCCCCCGCTTTCAGCGGCATCTGAGTGTGAACGACCAGAGAATTCCAGCCATGGTCATTGGCCAACTGGACCTCACCCTTCCTTATCGGGGAGGCAAACAATCGCCGGGCTATCAACCCAGAAACTCAGCTCATGTTCTGGGCACCTGGATTCGAATCCTACCACCGCCAGACGGTGGAATTTGAAGTCAGTGAAAAATACCCGGAATTAAGAATCTACTGATGAAACCATTGTCGGAAAAACTCATCTGGTTCACTAATGTCCCTTTAGGGAAGGAAATCTGCCGTCCTTACCCCGGTCTGGCCTACATGTGACTCCAAAGCCACAGCAATGCGGTTGACTCTCAACTGCCCTCTGAATTGCCCTACCAAGCCATTCAGGAAGGGCAACTAGGGAAGGGCAATAAATGCTGGCCAGCCAGTGATGCCCATGTCCCACGAGTGAATAAAGAAGAAGCTCTTTGTCCATTCCCTCACAGCATTGTGACCATGAGGCTGAATAAACTAGGCTTGTACTCGTTAGAGTTTAGAAGAATGAGGGGAGATCTCATTGAGACGTATAAGATGATGAATGGGATGGATAGGATAGAGGTGGAGAGACTCTTCCCGCTCAAAAAAGACAGTAAGACTAGGGGGCACAGCCTCAAGATAAAGGGGGGGCGTTTTAGAACGGAGTTGAGGAGAACTTCTTCACTCAAAGGGTGGTGACTCTCTGGAATTCTCTGCCCGTTGAAGTGGTGGAGGTGCCTCGCTAAATATTTTTAAGAAGCGGGTTGATGGGTTCTTGATAAGAGAGGGGATTAAGGGTTATGGGGAGAGGGAGGGAAGGTGGAACTGAGCAGCGACAGATCAGCCATGATCTTATTGAATGGCGGGGCAGGCTCAAAGGGCTAGATGGCCTACTCCTGCTCCTATTTCTTATGTTCTTATGTTCTTATTCACCACATTTTGGTCAAAAGGATATACTGGCACTGGAGGGGGCGCAGAGGGGATTCACTAGGTTAATTCCGGAGTTGAGAGGGTTGCCTTATGAGGAGAGATTGAGTAGACTGGAGCTATACTCATTGGAATTTAGTAAAATAGTTGTGGGGGGGGGGGGGGGGGGTACGGACCTTATAGAAACATATAAAATTATGAAGGGAATAGATAAGATAGAATCAGGGAAGTTATTTCCACTGGCGAGTGAAACTAGAACTAGGAGGCATAGCCTCAAAATAAGGGGAAGCAGATTTAGGACTGAGATGAGGGGGAACTTCTTCACACAAAGGGTTGTGAATCTGTGGAATTTCCTGCCCAGTTGAGGCTATCTCGTTCGATGTTTCTTAAGGCAAGGATAGATCGATTTTTGAACAGTAAAGGGATTAAGGGTTATGGTGAGCGGGTGGGTAAGTGGAGCTGAGTCCACGAAAAGATCAGCCATGATCTTATTGAATGGCGGAGCAGGCTCGAGGGGCCAGATGGTCTACTCCTGCTCCTGGTTCTTGTGTTCTTACGAAACATGGCATCTTGTAACTGCCTTAAATTTAACTTCCAGCAGTGAGATCCAGTAGATGTGACTTCCCTGAGACTCTTTGTGTTTACTCAAAGTCATCGGCATGGGAGCAAGAGCAGACCTTCTGGTTTCAGACACATCACCAGGACAGAAGGAGGCCATTTTGGCCCATCGAGGTCTATACCAACCGCAGTCCCACCCTATTCCCATAACATTCACCCACCCTGCCAATCCCCCCTGACACTAAGGGTCAACTTAGCATGGCCAATCAACCTAACCAGCATGTCTTTCAGAGGAAACTGGAGGCCCCAAAGGGAACCCACGCAGACACAGGGAGAACTTGCAGACTCCACCCAGACAGTGACCCAAGCCGGGAATCGAACCTGGGTCCCTGGCGCTGTGAGGCAGCAGGCACTGTGCCACCCAGTGGCACATAGAACTGTCATCAATTTCAAGTGGTAAACTTAGAAGAAATACTGATGCTTGTGAGAAACCCATCAAGAACCCAGGAACTGTGCCTTCTGGAGGAACTTAGGGAGAGTTGGCGGGGATATCTCTGGATTGGGGTTAGGCACCCATCCTAATATCTCAAATGGGCTCAGATAAGATGGCAGAGATTAAGGATCATGCGTAGGGACTCTCCTTGTCTGTAAGAAATCTTTAGATGTGAATGGCACAAACCACCATTGAGAACAGTCCCAATTTGACAGTACTTAAAATACATTTAAAGTTTATTTATCAGTGTCACAAATCAGCTTACATTAACACCGCAATGAAGTTACTGTGAAAATCCCCCAGTCGCCACACTCCTGGTCGGGTTACACCGAGGGAGGATTTAGCACGGCCAATGCACCCCCACCAGCACGTCTTTCAGGACTGTGGGAGGAAACCGGAGCACCCGGAGGAAACCCACGCAGACACGGGGAGAATGTACTGCCTCCGCACAGACGGTGACCCGAGCCGGGAATCGAACCCGGGTCCCTGGCACTGTGAGGCAGCGGCGCTAACCCACTGTGGCACCCGCAGTGCATGGTCAGAGTGTCTTTGATTCTGATAAATGCCCTCATTATTGAGTCTCTCCCTCACTTTGCCTCAATCGTTTTGCAAACTCTTCCAGCTTTTTAACATCGCTTTCCTGGACCCAGCAGCCGAGAAGTTGTTGGGTTGTGAGACTAACAGGGGTTTCCATTCCCTGGTAATTAGTAAGCTGGAAAAGCCAATGCCCACCAACATAAATAATTCATGACAAGATACTAGTCTGACCTCAATGAAGAATAAGGCAGGAACTAATCAGAAACATTAAAGTGCAGTTTATTCACGTACTCACATGTGTGGTCAGTTACCGGATGGAATCCTTTTTAATTTGATTTGATTTATTATTGTCACATATATTGGCATACAGTGAAAAGGATTGTTTCTTGCACGCTATTAGGATAAAGCATACTATTCATAGAGAAGGGAATGAGAGAGTGCAGAATGCAGTGTTACAGCCACAGCGAGGGTGCAGAGAAAGATCAACTTAATGTGAGGTAGGTCCATTCAAAAGTCTGCCAGCAGAAGCTGTTCTTGAGTCGGTTGGTACGTGACCTCAGACTTTCGTATCTTTTACTCAACAGAAGAAGGTGGGAGAGAGAATGTCGTGGGGTCCTTAATTATGTTGGCTGAACAAAGAACAAAGAACAACACAGCTCGGGAAACAGGCCCTTCGGCCCAACGAGCCCGCGCCGCCGTCCCATGGTCAGTGACCTATTCATGATTTTAGTCTATGCCTAATGTGTGAGGATCAGGGAGGTCCAATATAGGGACAATTTGTTACCCAATCAATCAGCCTAAAAGCACATTTTTGGGAAGTGGGAGGAAACCGGAGCACCCGGAGGAAACCCACGCAACCACGGGGAGAACGCGCAAACTCCCACGGACACAGGCCCAAATCCATGTGTCCGCACAGCAACAGAGATAGCCTCTGAGCTGTCATGATGCCCTCGAGATGGTCCAGTTTACGCACACCAACGACATGAAGCAGTAGGCAACTCCCGAAGCAACATCCAAGAGCAGCCCACCACTGCTTTGCTGAGGCAGCGGGAAGTGTAGACAGAGTCAATGGATGGGAGGCTGGTTTGCCTGATGGATTGGGCTACATTCAGAACATTTTGTAGTTCCTTGTGACCTTGAGCAGAGCAGGAGCCCAGACCAAGCTATGATACAACCAGAAAGGATGCTTTCTATGGGGCATCTGTGAAAGTTGGTGAGAGTCGTAGCGGACATGCCAAATTTCCTCAGTCTCCTGAGAAATTGGAGGCATTGGTGGATTTTCTTAACTATAGTATTGGCATGGGGGAGACCAGGATAGATTTTGGTGATCTGGACATCTTAGGCTGGGTGGCTTTCCTTGTGGGTCTCAGGACACACTATCAGCTTTAAGTGGGATGTGGGGAAGTGGTCTGATGTTGTGGGGATGGAGGGGACGGCATAGTGGGTTAGCACTGCTGCCTCAACAGCACCAGGGGCCCGGGTTCGATTCCTGGCTTGGGTCACTGTCTGTGTGGAGTCTGCACTTTCTCCCCGTGTCTGCGTGGGTTTCCTCCGGATGCTCCGGTTTCCTCTCATGGTCTGAAGGACACGCTGGTTAGTGCTAAGTTCTCCCTCAGTGTACCCGAACGGGCACCAGAGAAACTTCATTGCAGTGTTAATCTAAGCCGATTTGCGACACTAATAAATTAAACTTTAACAAGGTGACCCCCATCAGACAAGTGAGACAAATCATAGAAACCCTACAGTGCAGAAAGAGACCCTTCGGCCCATCGAGTCTGCACTGAACACAATCCCACCCAGGCCTTACCCCCATATCCCTACATATTTTACCCACTAATCCCTCTAACCCACATGTCCCAGGACGCTAAGGGGTAATTTTTTTCACACAGCCAAATATGCCACCTGAGGACTTACTGCCCTTTAAGGGAAGGAAATCTGCCATCCCCACCCTATCTGGTCCACATGTTTTGTTAAGTTTGTTTATTAGTGTCGCAAGTAGGCTTACATTAACACCGCGATGAAGTTACTGTGAAAATCCCCCGGTCACTCCGGTACCTGTTCGGGTAGACTGAGAGAGAATTTAGCACCCTAACCAACCTGTCACTCGGGACTGTGGGAGGCAACTGGAGCTCCCGGAGGAAACCCACGCAGACACGGGGAGGAGGTGCAGACTCCCCGCAGACGGTGGCCCAAGCCGGGAATCGAACCAGGTTCCCTGGAGCTGTGAGGCAGCAGTGCTAACCCACTGTGCCGCTCCACGTGACTCCAGGCTAACGTGACTGGCTCCTAAATGGAGGAGGGTTAGGGGATGGGCACTAAATGCTGGTGAGGCCCACATCCCATTAAAAACTCAGTCCATTGGCCAACCAGGCCGAGGTCACGACCTTTTGCTGCCCTGCACTTTGACCCCCTGGCAGAGATCAGTGTGGCTTTTCAGCTCTGATCAAATGCCCCAAATAACGGCCACTTCATGTCAGAATGTCACCTTCTAGAGTTGCCCTGGTAACTTGGAGCACCTCTTGATTTGGTTGGTGTACAGAAATCCGCCCCCCCCCCCCCCCCACCCCACCCCACCCCATCCCACCATATGGGTTTCCCGTGCGTTTCCGTGGACGTCTGGGCTACACTTTCCTTTCTTAGAAGCAACATGTGGTTAGCTGGCAGTTTCTCGCTGAGGCTCGATTCTGGTCCTGGCGGGGTTGGGGGGGGGGGAGGGCCTGGCGATCGTAAATAACGCCAGGTAACCTTCACTGGAGGAGTGGTCTGTCCGTTAGACTCTGAGGCAGAACAGTTCAGGGGAACTTGATCTGTCCCGAGATTGCAGCAGAGATGAGTGGCTTGTTGGGCTATTTTAGAAGGTGGTTAAATGTCTGGCTCTCAGCTCCCCTGGGACTGAGTTTCTCAGAACGGTGTGTGGGGGGGTGGGGTGGGGGGTGGGGGAGCACCTACGGTGGCCAACGAGCCATATCGAGCGGGGTTATTTGTCGTTCTTTCCACATGGCAACTTGGCGTCTCCAAGCTCATCTTTTGGTTAGTGCCAGTTGGTGCCAGGAAGTGGCCTCGAACGATGCCACTTAAAGATCTCAATTGGTGATGGATGAGAGGGCAGCCCGTGGGTCTTGTAAACTGAAAGATTATTTACCATTGTAAACCATGTAAATACAACAACAAAGAACAAAGAACAACACAGCACGGGAAACAGGCCCTTCGGCCCAACGAGCCCGTGCCGCCGTCCCATTGTCTCAGTGACCCATTCATGATTTTAGTCTACGCCTAATGTGTGAGGATCGGGGAGGTCCAATATAGGGACAATTTGTTACCCAATCAATCAGCCTAAAAGCACATTTTTGGGATGTGGGAGGAAACCGGAGCACCCGGAGGAAACCCACGCAACCACGGGGAGAACGCGCAAACTCCCACGGACACAGGCCCAAATCCATGTGTCCGCACAGCAACAGAGATAGTCTCTGAGCTGTCATGTTGCCCTCGAGATGGTCCAGTTTACGCACACCAACGACATGAATGTTTCTACCAACGAATGTTTCTTCATTTCTTTTAATTAGTGAATATAGATTGGTGGCGGTGTAGCTGTGTGTGTGGAGTGTCCATGATGAGAAACATGGAGATATTCGGAGGAACCCAGGCCAAAAATATGTCAAGAACCATAGAACCCTACAGTGCAGAAAGAGGCCCTTCGGCCCATCGAGTCTGCACCGAACACAATCCCACCCAGGCTCCACCCCCCATATCCCTACATATTATACCCACTAATCCCTCTAACCTACACATCCCTGGACACTAAGGGGCAATTTCTTAGCACGGCCAATCAACCTAACCCCACACATCTTTGGACTGCGGGAGGAAACCGGAGCACCCGGAGGAAACCCACGCAGACACGGGGAGAATGTGCAAACTCCACACAGACAGTGACCCCGAGCCGGGAATCGAACCGGGACCCTGGAGCCGTGAAGCGGCAGTGCTAACCCACTGCGCTACCCTGCCGCCCTGAATACTGAACTGCATTGTGGGTGCAAAACACAAAGCATGATGGTTAGTTTGGTCAAGTGGAAGCCTTGCGAGGGTCAGCAGGTTCTCCAAAAAGTCAGGACCTGGAGGATTGCCAGGGATAAAAGCAGAATGCGATTTGTAAAGAGGAAATAAATATATCCCATTTTACCCAGGAGGTTGGGAATGGCGCTGGAGGTAACACAGCGGTGCCAAGATGGCTACCCTACCCCCCCCCTCCCCCCCCCACCCTCCTCCAAGAGGCCTGGCCAACAAAGGTCTGAAGACAGTATGGAGGATAAATAATGATGTAATTAAAAAGCAACTGAATGAGTTTAAATTTATGCATTATCGTCACAAGTAAACTTACATTAACACTGCAGTGAAGTTACTGTGAAAATCCCCTAGTCGCCCACACTCTGGCGCCTTGTTCGGGTTACACTGAGGGAGAATTTAGCACGGCCAGTGCACCCTAAACCAACACGTCTTTCAGGACTGTGGGAGGAAATCGGAGCGCCTGGAGGAAACCCACGCAGACACGGGGAGAAGGTGCGGGCAGTGACCCAAGGCCGGGAATCGAACCCTGGTCCCTGGCGCTGTGAGGCAGCAGTGGTAATCACTGTGCCGTCCATGCAGACACGGGGAGAAGGTGTGGTCTCCACCAGAGACGGTGACACAAGGTTGGGGATCGAATGCAGATCCCCTGCGCTGTGAGACAGCAGTGCTAACCCACCGTGCTGCCCAAAGTATAGCGCACAAGAAACTACACTTTCCACTCGATATTCATACATGTGACAATAATAAATCAAATAAATAAAATTTTTAAAAATGGACCAAGTGCATCCTTTATCTCAAATAGGACAGGGTCACGGCAAAAAAAGGGGAATGAGGAGAGAGTGTGCACTGGTTAGACCGATAGTAAAAGTCTGACACACCAGGTTTTAGTCCAACCGATTTATTTGATAATATTCTCACAAGCTTTCGGGTTAGTCCCTTCGTCAGGTGAATGGAGAGTTCTGGCCTCAGACAGAGCATATAAAGCACAGACAGTTTAGAGATTGCTGATTAGAATGCGAATCCTTACACCTAACCTGCTGTTCAAGACCTGAAGTGGCTGATAATATGAGTGGAAGGAGCACTGATCACAGTTTAAAGAGATGTGTATTGTCTCCAGACAGTACAGTGAGTGAGGTTTTGCAAACCCAGGCAAGTCACGGGGGTTACAGATAGTGCGACATGAACCCAAGATCCCTGTTGAGACCGTCCTCATATGTGCGGAACTTGGCTATCAGTCTCTGTTCAGCGACTCTGCGCTGTCGTGTGTCATGAAGGCCGCCTTGGAGAATGCTTACCCGAAGGTCAGAGGCTGAATGCCCGTGACCACTGAAGTGTCAGCCAACAGGAAGGCAGTGCTCACTGGTGACTGTCGAGCGATGTTCATTCATCGGTTGTCGTAGCGTCTGCATGGTCTCCCCAAGACCGATAGTTCCAGGCGGTAGGACCTGGCGAATGCCCAGGGAGTGAATGGATCAGATCCTGGGGTATTGTATAGGTGGTTTGCGGGCACGAGCACCCCTCCCCTCCCCTCTAAGCGATGCTCTCTGGGAGAGCTGTTCATCGGGAATGTGTGTCAGGAGACCAGCGTGAATGGACGCTCGGCAGACACACACACAAAGGACCGAGACTGACCTCCGAGATGGACCCAGGCTGGGTGGGCAGTAAACAAACCGACATCATCATCGTCACGTGCAGCTCATTGTCAATTCAGGACCTTACTGCTACTCAGAGGCTTTCCCCCAGGGCTGCCGCAAGAGGACACAGGTTTAAGGTGCTGGGGAGTAGGAGATGTCAGGGGTAAGGTTTTCACTCAGAGGGTGGTGAGTGAGTGGAATCGGCTGCCGTCGGTGGTAGTGGAGGCAAATTCGATAGGGTCTTATCAGAGACTTCTGGACAAGTACATGGGACTTAATAGGATTCAGGGTTATAGGTAAACCTAGTAGGTAGAGATATGATCGGCACAACTTGTGGGCCGAAGGGCCTGTTTATGCTGTAGTTTTTCTTTGCTACGTTCGATATGCAATCGGTTTTGTAAAGGTAAATCCGTGACATCTAAAATAAAGACAAAAGGAAACTCCAGACCTGGTCTTACAGCCTTGTTGCCTTGAGCAGGGTAGAGGTGGGGGGGGGGGGGGGGGGAGGGTTTGAGGTGGTGGAGGTGTCCACCCATCGCTCTCCGCCCCCCCCCCCCCCCCCCCCTCCGCCTACCCGAGCTCCATCTCTGTCTCCACCACCACACTCCACCGAGGAAAGGAGAAGGAGACTCCGGCTCTCTCTCTCTCTCTCTCTCTCTCCGGCTGTTGGGGGGATGCTGGGGGGGATGGCGGTTTATCGCTGGCTTAAACCCCAGCCACCTGCGAGTGCGGTGACCCGACGTTGGGTTGGGGATGCGGTGGGCAGCGTAACGGAATGGAACCCACACCTGGCTTGTGGGATGACTCAGGGTCGCAGGTGGGAAAAGGACGGGTGGGTGTTGTGGGTTGGGGGGGGGGCTGTGGTGTGTGTGGGGGGGGGGGGGGGGGGGGCGGAATTCAGACTGTGGTTGAGATGGATGGGAACCTGCGTTTGGTTTAACCGATTCCCACCTCTCGTGTGAACGAGCTGGGGCAGGAAATCCTCCCCGCTGACGTTCTCTCAATCGGCCGCACAGTTACCAACCGTTCCAAGTCTCTGACAATCTCTGTGAGCCTGAAACGCTCCCCTCTGTTACCCCCCCCCCCGTGTTCTAACTCGCGCCGATCAACCCGGAACTGGGACCTCGCTCCGCCAGCCTTCTGGATATTAAGATTCTCATCCGCGTGTTCAAAGCCTCGTGAGTCTCGAAAATCTCGCCAGAAGCCCAGACCGCTTAAAAACAATTGCCCCTGCCCCCCCCCCCCCCCTCCCCAACTCCCCACTACTCCCACCCAGCCTCCCCAGGGAAGGAATGGGATTATACATTGGGGATAGCAATTTCCTGGAATCTCCACAGTGCAGAAAGGGCCCATTGAACCTGCACTGGCAACAATCCCACACAGGTCCCTAAACCTCTGTATTTACCCCATTAGTCCCCCTGACTCTAAGAAGCAATTTAGCATGGCCAATCCACCTAACCTGTACATCTTTGGGCACTAAGGGACAATTTAGCATGGCCAATCCATCTAACCACATCTTTGGGCACTAAGGGACAATTTAGCATGGCCAATCCACCTAACCTGCACATCTTTGGGCACTAAGGGACAATTTAGCATGGCCAATCCACCTAACCTGCACATCTTTGGGCACTAAGGGGCAATTTAGCATGGCCAATCCACCTAACCTGCACATCTTTGGACACTAAGGGACAATTTAGCATGGCCAATCCACCTAGCCTGTACATCTTTGGACACTAAGGGGCAATTTAGCATGGCCAATCCACCTAACCTGCACATCTTTGGACACTAAGGGCAATTTAGCATGGCCAATCCACCTAACCTGCACATCTTTGGACACTAAGGGCAATTTATCATGGCCAATCCACCTAACCTGCACATCTTTGGACACTAAGGGACAATTTAGCATGGTCAATCCACTTAACCTGCACATTTTGGACACTAAGGGGCAATTTAGCATGGCCAATCCACTTAACCTGCACATTTTGGACACTAAGGGGCAATTTAGCATGGCCAATCCACCTAACCTACACATCTTTGGACACTAAAGAGCAATTTACCATGGCCAATCCACCTAACCTACACATCTTTGGAATGTGGGAGGAAACCGGAGCATCTGGAGGAAAGCGTTGCAGACACAGGGAGAATGTGCAAACTCCACACTGGCAGTGTACCAACCCGGGAATCGATCCCGGGTCCATACATTAACGTCTCTTTGTCAGGCCTCTAGACTTGACTCATCCACCGCCCATCTCTCTGTAAGAAAGTCTATTCACGCTGGCCTCCTGATGCGTGTTCCCGATGAGCAGCTCTCCCAGGGAGCATTGCTTAGCGACGAGAGGTAGGTCGTGCCCGGAAACCGGCTACACAATGCCCAGGATCTGATCCATTCACTCGCTGGGCATTCACCAGGCCCCGCCACCTGGAACTATCCTGACACTTTCCCCTGGCAATGCCTGGGTACTGTCCTCTGGCAGTGTACCCTGGCACTACCCATGCACTGTCAAGGCCAGTGTGACATTGTGGAACCCGAGCCTTGCCTGTTTTATTATTTTGTGTGGGGTGATATATTGGAGACAGTCACCATTGGTGCTGATGGATTCATTCTGCTTTTCCTGCCCACTCTCGGCCTTTGCTGATATTCAGGGAAACTTTCCCCCTAGAATTTCAGAAGTCTATTGCCCATGTTCCAACCGACACCAAGTCATTGCTGAGCCTGGCCCCCAGTGCTCAGCTCTCTGTGTCTGAGCCTCTGTGTCCAGGCCTCTGTGTCTGGGCCTTTGTATCTAGGCCTCTGTGTCGGGGCCTCTGTGTCTGGGCTTATGTGTTGGGTCTCTGTGTCCAGCCCGCTGTGTCTGGGCCTCTGTGTCTGGGCTTCTGTATCTGGGCCTCTGTGTCCAGCCCTCTGTATCTGGGCCTCTGTGTCCAGCCCTCTGTATCTGGGCCTCTGTGTCCAGCCCGCTGTGTCTGGGCCTCTGTGTCTGGGCTTCTGTGTCTGGGCCTCTGTGTCTAGCCCTCTGTGCTCCGTCTGTGTCTAAGCCTCTCTATCTGGGTCTCTGTGTCCAGCCTGCTGTGTCTGGGCATCTGTGTCTGAGCCTTTGTGTCTGGGTTCTGTATCTGGGCCTCTGTGTCCAGCCCTCTGTATCTGGGCCTCTCTGTATCTGGGCCTCTGTGCCTGGCTCTCTGTGCTCCGTCTGTGTCTAAGCCTCTCTATCTGGGTCTCTGTGTCCAGCCTGCTGTGTCTGGGCCTCTGTGTCTGGGCTTCTGTGTCTGGGCCTCTGTGTCTGGCCCTCTGTGCTCCGTCTGTGTCTAAGCCTCTCTATCTGGGTCTCTGTGTCCAGCCTGCTGTGTCTGGGCCTCTGTGTCTGGGCTTCTGTGTCTGAGCCTCTGTGTCTGGCCCTCTGTGCTCCGTCTGTGTCTAAGCCTCTCTATCTGGGTCTCTGTGTCCAGCCTGCTGTGTCTGGGCCTCTGTGTCTGGGCTTCTGTGTCTGGGCCTCTGTGTCTAGCCCTCTGTGCTCCGTCTGTGTCTAAGCCTCTCTATCTGGGTCTCTGTGTCCAGCCTGCTGTGTCTGGGCGTCTGTGTCTGAGCCTTTGTGTCTGGGCCTCTGTGCCTGGCTCTCTGTGTCCAGCCCTCTGTGTCTGGGCGTCTGTGTCTGGGCCTCTGTGCCTGGCTCTCTGTGTCCAGCCCTCTGTGTCTGGGCGTCTGTGTCTGGGCCTCTGTGTCTGGGCCTCTGTGCCAGGCTCTCTGTTCTCCCTCTGTGTCTGTCCCTCTGAGTCCATCCCGCTGTGTCTGAGTCTGTGTCCAGCTTTCTGTGCTTCCTCCGTGTCAGGCCATCTGTCTACCACTCTGTGTAATTCAAAATCATGTGGGTATGCCGGCGTTGGACTGGCGTAAACACGGTAAAAAGTCTGACAACACCAGGTTTTAGTCCAACCTATTTATTTGATAATATTCTCACAAGCTTTCGGGTTAGTCCCTTCGTCAGGTGAATGGAGAGTTCTGGCCTCAGACAGAGCATATAAAGCACAGACAGTTTAGAGATTACTGATTAGAATGCGAATCCTTACACCTAACCTGCTGTTCAAGTCTTAAAGTGGCTGATAATGTGAGTGGAAGGAGCACTGATCACAGTTTAAAGAGATGTGTATTGTCTCCAGACAGTACAGTAAGTGAGGTTTTGCAAACCCAGGCAACTCACGGGGGTTACAGATAGTGCGACATGAACCCAAGATCCCTGTTGAGACCATCCTCATGAGGACTTCAGGTCTTGAACAGCAGGTTAGGTGTAAGGATTCGCATTCTAATCAGTAATCTCTAAACTGTCTGTACTTTATATGCTCTGTCTGAGGCCAGAACTCACCATTCACCTGACGAAGGGACTAACCCCGAAAGCTTGTGAGAATATTATCAAATAAATAGGTTGGACTAAAACCTGGTGTTGTCAGACTTTTTACTAATTCAAAATCCTTAGCCTTGTTTGCAAAACCCTCTGCTGTTTCCACCCCTCCCTATCTTATCAACCTTCTCCAGCCTCACCATTACCCCGGATCAATGTGACTCATGCTGCTTTTGGTCTCCTGAGTGCTCATTGCCCCACTCTGGGCAGCCGTGCCTTCATCTACCAGGGCTGTAACCTTGGGAGTACGCTCCTTAACCATGTCACTATCTTACTCTCATTCTTAAAGATGCTCCTTAAAACTTAACTCTTTGTCCAAGCTTTTTGGCCATTGAACTAACACAACATCATGTTAAATATTGATTTGATTTGTCACACGTATTAGCATACAGTGAAAAGTATTGTTTCTTGCGGGCTATAGAGACAAAGCATACCGTTCCTAGAGTACATAGGGGAGAGGGAAAGGAGAAGGTACAGAATGTAGTGTTACAGTCATAGCGAGGGTGAAGAGAAAGATCATCTTAATGCGAGGTAGGTCCATTCAAAAGTCTGACGGCAGCAGGGGAGAAGCTGTTCCTGAGTCGGTCGGTACGGGACCTCAGACTTTTGTATCTTGAAGTCATTAGGTTGCAATTCAGCTTCATTTGAAGCAATTTTTTAAAGCGGCATCTCGGCCTTTTGGCTAAGATGCAAATAAGATCAAGCCCTGGAGGAGGAGCTACACCTACTCCAGTCAGCTTGGATCATGTAGATCAAGCCCAAGACAGGAGACCTGTCTTGTCAGCTTGGATTGGGAATGTCCCAACTTGTTGGGACTCTGAATTGGGTTTAATCTGACTTGGTTAGATTGGAATAAAGGGGTTAAAAAAAAAAAATCTTTTTCCTGACGGAAGAAAGTGGAAGAAGACATTGGTGAGGCCGAATTTAGAGTATTGTGTACAGTTTTGGTCACCTAGTTACAGGGAGGATGTAAATAAGGTTGAAAGAGTGCAGAGAAGGTTCACAAGGATGTTGCCGGGACTTGAGAAGCTGAGTTACAGAGAGAGAGATTGAATAGGTTAGCACTTTATCCCCTGGAGAATGAGGGGAGATTTGATGGAGGTGTATAAGATTTTGATGGGTGTCGATAGAGTGAATGCAAACAGGCTTTTCCCACTGAGGCTAGGGGAGAAAAAAAACCAGAGGGAATGGGTTAAGGGTGAAAGGAGAAAAGTTTAAAGGGAATATTCGGGGGGGGATTCTTCACGCAGAGAGTGGGGGGAGTGTGGAATGAGCTGCCGGATAAATGCGGGACCACTTTTAACGTTTAAGAAAATCTTGGACGGGTTGATGGATGAGAGGGGTGGGGAGGGAGATGGTCCGAGTGCAGGTCTGTGGGAATAGGCAAAAAATGGTTCGGCACAGACAAGAAGGGCCAAAAGGCCTGTGTCTGAGCTGTAATTTTCTATGGTTTCTTTGGAAGAGAGAATGACCAGGGTGTGTGGGATTAGGCCGGCTGCTTTTCTGAGGCACAGGGAGGTGTGGACGGGGTCAATGGATGGGAGGCGCAATGGATTCATTGTAGTTTCTCGCGGTCTGGGGCGGAGTAGGAGCCCTTCCAAGCTGCAGGAACGCTGGCTGCTTTTCCGAGGTAGCGGCAAGTGTAGACGGGGATCGATGGGCAAGGCTGTTTTGGCACTGCTCTGATTGAGAAGCTGGGAAACGGCTTACGAAAGGCGCTATACAAACGTGGGTTGTTCCTGTGTCTGAGACTTGTGTGTGGGGGTTTAGAGGGACCCTCTCCAAGCTATACACCGTTAAGTGTATTGGCCGATGGGCGGGCTGTGTAACTGAGGCGCTGGAGTTGCGTAAGTCACGATCATCCAAAGCTACGGGGAACATCTGCGTCCTCTTAAAGAAAGCTCTCATTAACTCTGTGGTTTCGCAGTGACCGCAGGTTCGTGTCTTTTCTCAGACTGAAAGTCAGCAGGTCAATTTTGCATGTCTGTGGTGATTTGAATTTTTGAATCTCACCCTCTCGTCTGGATTCTGTCACCTCCCCCACTACCCTGCCATGTCACCAAAACCCTCCAGTTATCCGTGGAGGAGGGTGATGAGGGATATGACGTCAGCTGCCATCAACGGACACCTTCCGCACGGTAACCCCAACACCGACCCGAGCCAGCCAACCCCCCACCCTCTGCTCGTGAAATGCAAGGTCCCCTGACACGGCACGGTAGCACAGTGGGTTAGCACTGCTGCTTCACAGCTCCAAGGTCCTGGGTTCGATTCCCGGCTCGGGGTCACTGCCTGTGTGGAGTTTGCACATTCTCCTCGTGTCTGCGTGGGTTTTCTCCGGGTGCTCCGGTTTCCTCCCACAGTCCAAAGATGTGCGGGTTAGGTTCATTGGCTATGCTAAAATTGCCCCTTAGTGTCCTGGGATGTGTAGGTTAGAGGGATTAGCGGGTAAAATGTGTAGGGATGTGGGGATAGGGTCTGGGTGGGATTGTGTTCGGTGCAGACTCGATGGGCCGAAGGGCCTGTTTCTGCACTGTAGGGTTCTATGGACATTACAGAAGCGTAGAACGGAATCGTAGACCAGGGCTGAAGAAGGCCGTTCGGCCCATTGAGTCTGCAATCCCACCCAGGCCCTATCCCCGCAACCCCACACGTTCAACCCAGCTAATCCCGCCCCCCCCCCCACCCCCCCGACACTTGGGTCAATTTAGCATGGCCCCTCTACCTAAACCCACACATCTTTGCCACTAGCGGTAGGGGTGGTTAGCACGGCTGCCTCACGGCGTCAGGGACCCGGGTTCGATCCTGGCCTTGGGTCACTGTCTGGGTGGAGTTTGCACATTCTCCCCGTGTCTTCCGGGCGCTCCAGTTTCCTCCCACAATCCAAAGGTGTGCATTGGCCGTGCTAAATTGCCCCTAAATGTCAGGGGGACTAGCTAGGATAAATACATGGGGAGAGGGCCTGGGTGGGATTGTGCTCGGTGCAGACTCGATGGGCCAAATAGCCTCCTTCTGCATTGTAGGGTTCAATGATTCTAGGATTCGTTCCAGGGTCCAAAAGATGTGCTGGTTAGGGTGAAGTGGCCATGCTAAATTCTCCCTCAGTGTACCCGAACAGGTGCTAGAGTGTGGTGACTAGGGGATTTTTACAGTAACTTCATTGCTGTGTTAATGTAAGCCTCATTTGTGACAGTAATAAATAAACCTTAAATATTTCTAGCATCCCGTGCTGCGGGCCGAGTTCCCAGTTTAAATTGTCCTTCAAATCCTCAAATCAGAACGGTTTCTGAGCCATAATCCCAGTGTTCTTGTGAGGGGATAAGACTCAATATTCTTCAGGTTTTTATATTTTAAAAATGGGATCAAAGTGAAAGCATGAAGAAAATTCCTGATAATTGAAAAGGATGCAATAAGTCGGGTTTTCCGGTCTCGCCCGCAGCTGGGATTCTCCAGTCCTGCTGCAGTGAATGAAAATGTGGCTGAGTGCCAAATTCTCCATTCTTGCTGGCAGCAGTGGCAGGGTCTGTGAGACTGGAGAATTCCTGCCGGTTGATACCGGAGTTGAGGGAGTTGAGCTATGAGGAGAGGCTGAATAAACTAGGCTTGTACTCGTTAGAGTTTAGAAGAATGAGGGGACATCTCATTGAGACGTATAAGATGATGAATGGGATGGATAGGATAGAGGTGGAGAGACTCTTCCCGCTCAGAAAGGACAGTAGGACTAGGGGGCACAGCCTCAAGATAAAGGGGAGGCGGTTTAGAACGGAGTTGAGGAGGAACTTCTTCACTCAAAGGGTGGTGAATCTCTGGAATTCTCTGCCCGTTGAAGTGGTGGAGGCTGCCTCGCTAAATATTTTTAAGACGCGGGTTGATGGGTTTTTGATAAGAGAGGGGATTAAGGGTTATGGGGAGAGGACCGGAATGTGGAACTGAGCCACGACAGATCAGCCATGATCTTATTGAATGGTGGGGCAGGCTCGAAGTGCCAGATGGCCTACTCCTGCTCCTATTTCTTACGCTCTTATGCCCATGAACAAGACCCAATATCCCCAGACCAATTCGTAAGTTTGCAATCTTGGTTGTGCTGCAGTGATGTTTGATCCTGCACTGTTCAAAGTTTGGTTATTCTGTGTTTGATTATGAGAGTCTGGTAAATGAATTGACGCTCATTGTGGTTGATTAGTTAAGACGGGGTGTGGACTCCGAGTCAAGTAATTCAATGATTCGACTCTGTATACAAAGTCTATCCCTGAGATAGTGTCATCAGTGCTGCTCTGAGAAATATAAAATAAATAAAACATACAAGTTACATCACAAATAAAAAGAATAATTTATTGTCAATAATGCGTCGGGATATTTTAAGAATGATGCTGAATATATACAAATCCTCATCTTCTCTCTCAATCGTGTACAATGAAGATAATGTTTTAAAAAAACAATCATTTGTTTATAGCAATCGTGTGCCTCTCTGTTACTTCTCAAGGGAGGAGAATCCATCCCCTCGAACCCCTCATTTGTACATTTTAATACATCAAAATATTTATTTTTCTCTGCGAAGTGAATTAGTTTAAAAATTGAGATTTTGTCTCCGCTGCTTTGGAGGTGGGTGAAAGAGCCTCCCACATCTTGGCTCTGTGGCACACCTCACAAACCAGCCTGAATTTGCCCGGCGTCTAACAAGAGGACAGCTTGCGAGCCAGGTCCATTGCAGCGTGGCTTGGAAACCATGGCCGAGATTTCGCTCTGGGGCCTTTGGACCTGAGAAGAGTTGGTAACAAACTGTGCGGTACGTTTAACCCCAGATTCACCCGTCACGTTACTGGTGCGTACCCCTTCACTGTCGCTGGAACCCCCTCCCTAACAGCACTGGGGGTCTACCTACACCGCGGAGACTGTAGCCATCCAAGATGGCGGCTCACCCACACCTTCTTGAGGGAGACTAGAGATGAGCCACAAATTCTGGCCAGGTGACTCTCGAGTCCCACAAAAGAATAAGCTCCAAAACATAATTCATTCCATTTATATTAAGTCCACATGTTTCAAATGGTTCACCGGACATCATCTCATCAGATTTCATGATCTATAAACATTTCCCCCCCCCCACCCACCCCACCCACCCTACCGACTCCATTATCTGGAGGATGCTGACCCACCATTGACTGGACTTTAAGGACATTCAAATGGTCAGTGGATAGGCACATGGATAATATTGGAATAGTTTGGGTTAGAGGGTCATTAGATTGGTTCCACTGGTGGGCGCAACATCGAGGGCCGAAGGGCCTGTACTGCGCTGGAATGTTCTGTGTTCTGCGGAGGCGAGATTTTCCAGTCCTGCCAACGTCTGCGGGCTTTGGCGTGCCTCCCTCTGGGATGGATGCCGGCGGGACTGGAAGATGCCAGCGCTGGGAAGGATCAAAAAAATTGGAATGTGGATTTGAAATCCTGTGGGAGCTTGAAAATGCGGTGGTGGGATTTGAACCCACGTTCCCAGGGAGCATCAGCCTGTGGATTACAAGTTCCAGTGACGTTACCACCAACAATGACCACGACTAACACCATTCCCCCACTCTCTCACCTGCAGGTCAACCACCACAACAGTGCCAGGTCTTGTTCTCTTTTCCGTTCCTCGACATTTAGATAGCGGCTGGAATTTTACTGCCCCCCCCCCCGGCTGCCAGAGCCAGAGGAATCGGAGTGGGCGGTGGACGGGTCACTGGAAAAGGCTGCTGACTTTGGGCGGGATTTTACGGGGCTCGCAAAATCCGGCCCCCCAGAGTTGAAAGGAAACAAAACCTCCGAAACCAAAGGACGGAGCTCGATGTATCGGACTTGCCATTGGGTAGTGTGGGCACTGAGACACAGAGACACAGAGACACAGTGACACAGAGACACAGAGACACAGAGACACAGAGACACAGAGACACAGAGACACAGAGACACAGTGACACTGAGACACTGAGACACAGAGACACAGTGACACTGAGACACTGAGACTCTGAGACACAGAGACACTGAGACACAGTGACACTGAGACACTGAGACACAGAGACACAGAGACACAGAGACACAGAGACACTGAGACACAGTGACACAGTGACACTGAGACACTGAGACACAGAGACACAGTGACACTGAGACTCTGAGACTCTGAGACACAGTGACACTGAGACACTGAGACACAGAGACACAGTGACACTGAGACTCTGAGACTCTGAGACACAGAGACACTGAGACACAGTGACACAGAGACACAGAGACACTGAGACACTGTGACACTGAGACTCTGAGATCTGAGACACAGTGACACTGAGACACTGAGACACAGAGACACAGTGACACTGAGACTCTGAGACTCTGAGACACAGAGACACTGAGACACAGTGACACAGAGACACAGTGACACTGAGACACTGAGACACTGTGACACAGAGACACTGAGACACAGTGACACAGAGACACAGTGACACTGAGACACTGAGACACTGTGACACTGTGACACTGAGACTCTGAGACACTGAGACACTGAGACACTGAGACACTGAGACTCTGAGACACAGAGACACTGAGACACAGTGACACAGTGACACAGAGACACTGAGACACAGTGACACAGTGACACTGAGACACTGAGACACAGAGACACAGTGACACTGAGACACTGAGACTCTGAGACACAGAGACACTGAGACACAGTGACACTGAGACACTGAGACACAGAGACACAGAGACACAGAGACACTGAGACACTGAGACACAGTGACACAGTGACACTGAGACACTGAGACACAGAGACACAGTGACACTGAGACTCTGAGACTCTGAGACACAGTGACACTGAGACACTGAGACACAGAGACACAGTGACACTGAGACTCTGAGACTCTGAGACACAGAGACACTGAGACACAGTGACACAGAGACACAGAGACACTGAGACACTGTGACACTGAGACTCTGAGATCTGAGACACAGTGACACTGAGACACTGAGACACAGAGACACAGTGACACTGAGACTCTGAGACTCTGAGACACAGAGACACTGAGACACAGTGACACAGAGACACAGTGACACTGAGACACTGAGACACTGTGACACTGTGACACTGAGACTCTGAGACACTGAGACACTGAGACACTGAGACACTGAGACTCTGAGACACAGTGACACTGAGACTCTGAGACTCTGAGACTCTGAGACACAGAGTCACTGAGACACTGAGACACTGAGACACAGAGACACTGAGACACTGAGACTCTGAGACACAGTGACACTGAGACTCTGAGACTCTGAGACTCTGAGACACAGAGTCACTGAGACACTGAGACTCTGAGACACAGAGACACTGAGACACAGTGACACAGAGACACAGTGACACTGAGACACTGAGACACTGTGACACTGTGACACTGAGACTCTGAGACACTGAGACACTGAGACACTGAGACACTGAGACTCTGAGACACAGTGACACTGAGACTCTGAGACTCTGAGACTCTGAGACACAGAGTCACTGAGACACTGAGACACTGAGACACAGAGACACTGAGACACTGAGACTCTGAGACACAGTGACACTGAGACTCTGAGACTCTGAGACTCTGAGACTCTGAGACACAGAGTCACTGAGACACTGAGACTCTGAGACACTGAGACACAGAGTCACTGAGACACTGAGACACTGAGACACTGAGACACAGAGTCACTGAGACACTGAGACACTGAGACACTGAGACACAGAGACACTGAGACACTGAGACTCTGAGACACAGAGACACTGAGACACAGAGACACTGAGACACTGAGACACTGAGACACTGAGACACAGTGACACTGAGACTCTGAGACTCTGAGACTCTGAGACACAGAGTCACTGAGACACTGAGACTCTGAGACACTGAGACACAGTGACACAGAGACACAGTGACACTGAGACACTGAGACACTGTGACACTGAGACTCTGAGACACTGAGACACTGAGACACTGAGACACTGAGACTCTGAGACACAGTGACACTGAGACTCTGAGACTCTGAGACACAGAGTCACTGAGACACTGAGACACTGAGACACTGAGACACAGAGACACTGAGACACTGAGACACAGTGACACTGAGACTCTGAGACTCTGAGACTCTGAGACACAGAGTCACTGAGACACTGAGACTCTGAGACACTGAGACACAGAGTCACTGAGACACTGAGACACTGAGACACTGAGACACAGAGACACTGAGACACTGAGACTCTGAGACACAGAGACACTGAGACACAGTGACACAGAGACACAGTGACACTGAGACACTGAGACACTGTGACACTGAGACTCTGAGACACTGAGACACAGAGTCACTGAGACACTGAGACACTGAGACTCTGAGACACAGTGACACTGAGACTCTGAGACTCTGAGACACAGAGACACTGAGACACAGTGACACAGTGACACAGAGACACAGTGACACTGAGACACTGAGACACTGTGACACTGAGACTCTGAGACACTGAGACACAGAGTCACTGAGACACTGAGACACTGAGACTCTGAGACACAGTGACACTGAGACTCTGAGACTCTGAGACACAGAGTCACTGAGACACTGAGACACTGAGACACTGAGACACTGAGACACTGAGACACTGAGACACAGAGACACTGAGACACTGAGACTCTGAGACACAGAGACACTGAGACACAGTGACACAGAGACACAGTGACACTGAGACACTGAGACACTGTGACACTGAGACTCTGAGACACTGAGACACAGAGTCACTGAGACACTGAGACACTGAGACTCTGAGACACAGTGACACTGAGACTCTGAGACTCTGAGACACAGAGACACTGAGACACAGTGACACAGTGACACAGAGACACAGTGACACTGAGACACTGAGACACTGTGACACTGAGACTCTGAGACACTGAGACACAGAGTCACTGAGACACTGAGACACTGAGACTCTGAGACACAGTGACACTGAGACTCTGAGACTCTGAGACACAGAGTCACTGAGACACTGAGACACTGAGACACTGAGACACAGAGACACTGAGACACTGAGACTCTGAGACACAGTGACACTGAGACTCTGAGACTCTGAGACTCTGAGACACAGAGTCACTGAGACACTGAGACTCTGAGACACTGAGACACAGAGTCACTGAGACACTGAGACACTGAGACACAGAGACACTGAGACACTGAGACACTGAGACTCTGAGACACAGTGACACTGAGACTCTGAGACTCTGAGACACAGAGTCACTGAGACACTGAGACACTGAGACACTGAGACACAGAGACACTGAGACACTGAGACTCTGAGACACAGTGACACTGAGACACAGAGACACTGAGACACAGAGACACTGAGACACTGAGACTCTGAGACACAGAGTCACTGAGACACAGAGACACTGAGTCACTGAGACACAGAGACACTGAGTCACTGAGACACAGAGACACAGTGACACAGAGACACAGTGACACTGAGACACTGAGACACTGAGACTCTGAGACACTGAGACACTGAGACACTGAGACACTGATAATCTGAGACACTGGGACACTGAGACACTGATAATCTGAGACACTGAGACAGTGACACTGAGACTCTGAGACTCTGAGACACAGAGTCACTGAGACTCTGAGACACTGAGACACTGATAATCTGAGACACTGAGACACAGAGACACTGAAACTCTGAGACACTGACACACTGAGACACTCAGGCAGCACGGTGGCACAGTGGTTAACACGGCTGCCTCGCGGCGCCAGGGACCCCCGGGTTCGATCCCGGCCTTGGGTCACTAATAAAAAACAAACTTAAGACTCTCTCTGGAATCATTCCAGAATAACACAGAATAAACATGGAGTTTCACGACGACTCTGTACTGTACGATACAAAATACTCCAGACACGTGGGACAACAGGAAAGACAAGTCCTTGAAAGTGGCCTGGGTTAGAGTAACCTTCTGCTCTTTGAACCATTTGTCTTCTTGTCCTGCTCAGCACCCCACCCCACACCCCCAGTTCCACTTGTCCACCTTCCTCGTGCTGTGTCTCCCGGAGATTGGCTCATTGCGTGGCCCCAATTCGGGGAGGATCCCAAACGACACTTGCGGCATAACAACAGCCCCCATGCCCACCGGGCGAGGTTCACGGGGAGCGGTCTCCCGTCATGGCCCTGGTGATAAAGCCGGGCCGATTCTTGAAGCTCGTTCATGGTGTGATTTGAAAACTGCTGGCTCTGCCCTGCAACAAGCCAAGGAAGATGGGTTAGTTCAACGGGGGGGGTACGGGGAGCGGTCTTAACCTCTGACCTCTGAATTTCCATAGGCACATCCATCGTCCACTGGAGAGGGGTCACAACTGAGCTTCCGTGAGCTGTACTCTCATCTCCAAGTGTCATTCAAGTCTCATTCCATGAAATAAACCAGCTGTGTTGACACGAGTACACCAATAAGGAGCAGGAGTAGTGTGGCGGTACTGTGCCTTTAAGAAGCATACTTGCGTTGTGTATCTCGTACAAATGTTTTTTTGGAGCACACATTGGTGCCATTTTGTCTGCATCCGGGGAGCCCCTGTTGTAACTGCAGCGGCATAATTGATCTTAATTGCTGCAACGTTTGTTTTAATCTGAACTAATGCAGGGGTGTTATTTTTTTTTTAATACTTCCCCTGGTGAGTCACTCAAGTGATGAAGGAGTTGCATTCTGAAAGCTCATGATTCCAAATAAACTTGTTGGACTTTAACCTGCCCTTGTGAGACTTCTAACCATCAGACGTAGGAGCAGAATTAGGCCACTCGGCCCATCGTGTCTGCTCCGCCATTCAATCACGGCTGATATTTTTCTCATCCCCCATTCTCCTGCCTTTTCCCCATAGGATTTCTCCGATCCCCTTATTAATCAAGGGGAAGGGTGTGATGGCATTGGAGGCAGGTCGGGGTGGGGGGGGGGGGGGTTCACCAGAGTGATTCCGGGGATGAAGGGGTTGACGTGTGAGGAGAGATTGAAAAGTTTGGGGCTTGTACTCACTGGGGTTTAGAAGGGTGAGGTGGAGGGGAGGGGGGGGAGGTTCTGATCGAGGTATATAAAATACTAAAAGAGATTGACTGAGTAAACGTAGACCAAATGTTTCCCCTTGCGGGGGCAGTCTCGAACAAGAGGTCACAGGTATGGGTTGGGAGGTGGTAGATTTGAGACCGAGAAGACGAGGAACTACTTCTCACAGAGGGAGGGGGGTGGGGGGGGTGGATTTGTGGAACTCACTGTCCCACAGCGCGGTGGAGAGTGAATCATTGAGTGGTTACAAGAAGGAGATGGATATATTTCTGATTAAAAACGGGTTAAAGGGAGATGGGGAACAGGTGGGGAGGTGGATTGGAGACCAGGGAGAGATGAGCCACGATCTGACTGAATGACGGAGCAATCCTCCAAGGGCCGAATGGCCTCCTCCTGCTCCTAATTCCGATCGATGTTCCTAGAAAATAAGGATTAAATCGACAAGTGACGGGGGCACCCCCCCCTTAAAGGGCAGCAACACACAGGAGACAGAATCAGGAAGAACTCCCACAAAGGCCAAATTAAGATGTGATTTTGGCGATCGCCAGCCTCTGCGGTGTGCAGCAGGTACGGGAGACCCTGAGCGTGCCAATGGACACCACGCAATCCCTCCCCAAGGATTCCCAGCCATGGGCCTCTCAGCTTTATTGGCTGACTAATGCTATAGGCATTCGATGGCTGGTGATATTGTGACTGGCCACTCGAGAGAGAGAGAAATGAAGCAGCGCAGCCGAGAGCAACCCTGCTCTCAGCCACTAGGTGTCAGCAGCACACTGCAGAGCGGACCTACTATCCTCACGGTTGCAATGTATTTACTCTTTACTTGGACTCTTTACATCAATACAGAATTACCGAAATCTCAGTACAGACAGACTCCTTGTTGGATTCTCTTCTTGTGCAAAGTTGGGCCCTGCCAAGAGCAGTTACAAGGAGGTCTGAGCATTGTCATTACCCTTAGAGAGAATGACGGCACAGTGGTTAGCACTGCAGACTCACAACCCAGAGACCCGGGCTCAAATCTAGTCTTGGAAGACTGTGCGGAGTCTGAAACGTTCTCCCCGTGTCTGCGTGGCTTTCCTCCGGGTGCTCCGGTTTCCTCCCACAGTCCAAAGATGTGCAGGTTAGGTGGATTGGCCGTGCCAAATTTCCCCTTAGTGTCCAAAAATGTTCAGGTTAGGTGGATTGGCCATGCTAAATTGCCTTTTAGTGTCCAAAGATGTGAAGGTTAGGTGGATTGGCCATGCTAAATTGCCCCTTAGTGTCCAAAGATGTGCAGGTTAGGTGGATTGCCCATGCTAAATTGCCCCTTAGTGTCCAAAGATGTGTAGGTTAGGTGGATTGGCCATGCTAACTTGTCCCTTAGTGTCCAAAGATGTGCAGGTTAGGTGGATTGGCCATGCTAAATTGTCCCTTAGTGTCCAAAGATGTGCAGGTTAGGTGGATTGGCCATGCTAAATTGTCCCTTAGTGTCCAAAGATGTGTAGGTTAGGTGGATTGGCCATGCTAAATTGTCCCTTAGTGTCCAAAGATGTGTAGGTTAGGTGGATTGGCCATGCTAAATTATCCCTTAGTGTCCAAAGATGTGTAGGTTAGGTGGATTGGCCATGCTAAATTGTCCCTTAGTGTCCAAAGATGTGCAGGTTAGATGGATTGGCCATGCTAAATTGTCCCTTAGTGTTCGGGGATGTGTAGGTTAATGGGATTAGTGGAGCAAATATGTGGGGTTACGGGGGTAAGGCCGAGGTGGGATTGTTGTCGGTACAGACTCGATGGGCCGAATGGCCTCCTTCTGCATAGTAGAGTTTCTATGATTCTTGTATGATAACAATCAAGGCCAAATGCTGGGAGATGGGATTAGGTGGGGAGCCAGGTGCTTCCCGCTCGTCGGTGCAGACTCGATGGGAGAGATGAGCCACGATCTGACTGAATGACAGAGCAGGCTCCAAGGGCCGAATGGCCTCCTCCTGCTCCTAATTCCGATCGAAGTGCAGAGGGAGGCCATTCAGCTCATCAAAGCTGTACTGACCACCCGGATGCTATTCCCGTGACCCCACCTTGCTAATCGCCCTGACACTAGGGTCAATTTAGCACGGCCAATCCACCTAACGGAGTGTAGAAAGGTTAACATGGAGGCACGAACCTGATAGCTTGAGGTGTTCTTCGATTGTAAACTGGCCAGCGGTAAGGTGGAGGATTGTGCGAACTCTGAGTATAGAGTGCGCTTCAAGCAGAAGACACAGGAAAGGATTTTCCAATACTCATCCCGCACCTTTGAGAAAACCATGGGATTATTAGGAATTTCACATTGGTACACAAAGTTCTAAGAGGGTCAGAAATGGCAACGGCAGCTGTGTGGGTTGGTAGCCAAATGAAGAGACTCAAACGAAGGAGAGGATAGGTAAGAGAACATGGTGGTATGATGGGTTTACCACTGGATGGAGGATTGGCAGGGTGGGTACACTTGGATTTGAGAAGCTTGGTGTTAGATTGGGGTGTAGGGATAGTGCGCGGGGGTGGTTGAGGTGTGGGGCAGTAGGGATGAGTGCCAAACACCCAGAATTGGGCTGGTGTCCCAGGGAACTGAGCCCTGCCTCAGACTCTGTCCCGAGCCTGTTTCAAAGGCTTGTTCCCCGCGTCCAGCCTCTTCCCGGCACCACAGGGGGAAAAGGGGTAAGAGGCTGGGTGGCAATGTCAGGAAGTATCCCGATTTTCAACTCACAGATGAAAAAAATCGCGGAGAAAATGGCACTTAGAGTGAGGGGGGTGTGGGGTATATCAGAGAGTGTTACAGTGAGGGGGTGTGGGGTATATCAGAGAGTGTTACAGTGAGGGGGTGTGGGGTATATCAGAGAGTGTTACAGTGAGGGGGTGTGGGGTATATCAGAGAGTGTTACAATGAGGGGGTGTGGGGTATATCAGAGAGTGTTACAGTGAGAGGGTGTGGGGTATATCAGAGAGTGTTACAGTGAGAGGGTGTGGGGTATATCAGAGAGTGTTACAGTGAGGGGGTGTGGGGTATATCAGAGATTGTAACAGTGAGGGGGGTGTGGGGTATATCAGAGAGTGTTACAGTGAGGGGGTGTGGAGTATATCAGAGAGTGTTACAGTGAGGGTGTGTGGGGTATATCAGAGAGTGTTACAGTGAGAGGGTGTGGGGTATATCAGAGAGTGTTACAGTGAGGGGGTGTGGGGTATATCAGAGAGTGTTACAGTGAGGGGGTGTGGGGTATATCAGAGTGTTACAGTGAGAGGGTGTGGGGTATATCAGAGAGTGTTACAGTGAGGGGGTGTGGGGTATATCAGAAAGTGTTACAGTGAGGGGGTGTGGGGTATTTCAGAGAGTGTTACAGTGAGGGGGTGTGGGGTATTTCAGAGAGTGTTACAGTGAGGGGGTGTGGGGTATATCAGAGAGTGTTACATTGAGGGGGTGTGGGGTATATCAGAGAGTGTTACAGTGAGGGGGTGTGGGGCATTTCAGAGAGTGTTACAGTGAGGGGGTGTGGGGTATATCAGAGAGTGTTACAGTGAGGGGGTGTGGGGTATATCAGAGAGTGTTACAGTGAGGGGGGTGTGGGGTTT